>JAODLL010004556.1:0-11059 GCA_026546735.1 Forbesichthys agassizii | reverse complement strand
TAGCTAGGCCATTACCTGTTTGACTATGTGGTAATAGGTATAATGACATTATGCTGCATTTTGTTCTATTTAAAATAGTGTTTGCTTATAACTGCTGGTATACGACCTGTCCAACTACTGACAAATGTACTAAATGTAAGTTGCTTTGGATAAAAGTGTCTACCAAATGCCGTAAATGTAAATGTAAATGTAAATAGTACTTTTACACACTTTTAGTGAGAAAAAGTTACCTTTATTTTCTGTGTTGAATATCTGTAGTATAGGGGGTTGCAATCTGTGTAGTGTGTACATCTATTTGCGGTTGCAATGCACAGTCAGACAGATATGTAGTCTGTTAGGCCCACGTGATGTTTACTTTTTAAAAATTATTATTGGTTTTCTGGAAGAAAGAAAAAAAAAAGTTAAAAATAAATAAAGTTGATACTGTAACTAAACTACAATTTTCATTTAACATTTAGTTCAACAGTAGATTAGAACCACTGAGCCATTTTATAGTTGTCATAACACAATACAAATTTATTTATAGAATGCATATGTTCTCATTCATGGATTAAGTAACCCCTGGCTGTCACTACGATGTCAGATAATGGCAACGCAAGTCTATTTCCTTCGCATCTACACTCAAACAAAACAATGTGGAACAGTATCACACTTTATTTAGAAACACCAATGCACACTGTTTCGTCTTTGTGGGTGTGTTATGCATGACACAGCAGTTTACTTTCTTGTGGGTGGCACTTAAACAAAGCCTAGGGTTAGGCCTTGTCCATAGCAGGGTGTTGTAACCTAATCCGATCTCACAGCATAGCGTGCATGTATGGACGGCAACACGAACAGTGTTCTTGTTTGGCTAAGAAGCTGGAGCTAGTGTGCTATCTACAGATCTGCTGATTCTTTTTGTCCGAGCAAGACGTTTCAAGTGTAGTAATTATTATTGAACGCTAGAGGCTCCCGTGTATTAGTTTTCCATTCACTGTAAGTTTGTATTCAACCCTGGCGTACTTTCTGTCAGATGCAAAACTTCTGGTGTTCTCAAAGTTTTGATATTCTGTGCAATTTATTTCTTTACAGTTTAATCTGTTTTAGGTTTCTAAATTATTAATAATGTCATGTAAAAGGAAAAAAAATAGGAGTTTATTATGCCAAGAACAAGGATTGAACCCGCAACGTTCATGTTGAGAGACAAAGACGCAAACCACTGTACTATCCATCCAACTACATTGTTTCAAATCAACATTGTTCAAACCATTGTTGTACGAACATAGTTCGGCACTTTTGGAAAGTGCCGTACTTCGACTGTTCGTTAATTCAACGATGCATATACGATGTAAGTTAAATCCTAGCCTCAACCACACACCTTTGTTAATCGTTGCTCAAAATTAACCAAATTATTCATACAAAAGACATACATGTACTGCACAGTGCAACAACCTACTAATCTATAATGTTTCTTTGCGCCACCTGGTGGATGAGTTCAGCATTGCCGGACATTTTAGAGTTTGCCTCAAACCGTATTGCGACACGAAGAGAGTTCCTGCAGAAATTTCTGCTGCAACTCAACGGAAATATTGGTCATTTTAAACTGGCATATCTGTAGTGTCAGAAAGTATAGAAAAAAAGAAGACTATTCTACAGAACGAATGTAATCAAGGACAGGAAAAAAATCCCAGCTTATACCGCACAATAAAAAAATAAAAATGCGATATGAACCGATGCTCAGAAACCGAGATATGAACCAAACCATGGATTTGGCAAACCGTTACACCCCTAAAACATACATTAACATAAATACAACCTGTGCTATAAATATATAAATCTTTCAATATGTAATATAATGGTTTAGTTTAGTGACCTGCTTTTATACATGACACTATAGGCCACGCTATACATTAATGCTAACAAGCCCCCGTCTGAGCGCCGCTACGTTGAAGTTTACCCCGGTAGACGAGAGGGTTGCCTCCCTGCGCCTGCCGGTTGTGGGGAAGGGGGACGACTCTGTGACTGTTGTCAGTGCATAAGCATTAAACAGCAGTTTGGAGTATTCGGCCTTCCTGGAGACCCTGAATGAAGTCCTGTATGGGGCTCCAGTAGGGGACTCCATAGTTCTACTGGCAGACTTCAACGCGCATGTGGGCAATGATAGAGACACCTGGATAGGTGTGATTGGGAGAACGGCTTCCTTGATCTTAACCCTGAGTGAGCTTTTGTTGTTAGACTTCTGTGCTAGTCATGAACTGTATATAATCAACACCTTATTTGAACATAAGGATGCTCATTAATGTACATGGTACCAGAGCATCAAGGTCGATGATCGATTTTCATCGTATTATCTGATCTGAGGCCTCATGTTTTGGACACTCGGGTGAATAGAGGGGCAAAGCTGGCTACCGACCACCATCTATCTGGTGGTGAGTTGGGTCAGGGGGAAGCCGTCTGAATGAAGAAGGAGGGCTTTCAGGATACAGTATGTTGTCCCGGAAGACTCTGGAGGCGTTTGAAAGGTACCGACTGACCTAAAGGGCTGCGGTATCTGTCGTAGCAGAAGCAAAGCAGCGGGTGTGGCAGAGGTTAGGAGAAGCTATGGAGAACCGTCCGCCACCTCAGAAAGGGGAAGCAGGCACCCATCCAAGCTGTGTACAGTAAGGATGGGACACTGTTGACCTCAACTGAGGAGGTAATTGGACAGTGGAAGGAACACTTTGAGGAACTTTTGAATCTGACTAACACATTCTCTATGGTAGAATCAGAGCTGGTGGCTGATGGGGGATCATCGTTAATTTATCTGCTCTATGACCGTGGGTTTGAATCTGGCTTGATATATTTCTCCGGTATCTCTCTCCCATTTGCTTCCTGTCTCTCTATACTGTCCTGTCCATGAAATAACAAAAAGCAACAAAAAAACAAAACAATTGTGATTACTCGTGATTAATCACAGCAATTTGCGCGATTATTTATTTTTATTTTTATTGACTCCCAGCCCTGGTTTTAATATTTTCCTAAGTCAGTGCCCTGGGCCCAGCCCGGCATTAAGATAATCGTTTTGACTCTGAGAACGCCATTACGCAATTATGCACAACATGCAAAGAAGACACACCAGCCTGAACTGGCTGAACGCCTTTCCTGGCGATAACAAGCAAACAAAGTATCAATGACGTTTGTTGGACGTCGGACCAGACCCCAAATAAAGCCAAGTTTTGCCAGCGTGTAGTCCACTCTGAGGGAGAGAAAGCAGGCACACTTGGCAGCCGCTTCTCCTTTGGTGTCTAATATAGGCTGAAACATTATTACAGTAGCGAACCGTGACCCTGATCGTCAGATCAATTTCTTTTAGCTATTCCGCAATCCCGGTTAAAAAGAATTGGTGATCATGCCTTCTCGGTTGTTTCTCTGAGACTGTGGAATAACTGTCCCATTTCTGTCAGAAAATCCCTTACCATCAACACTTTAAGTTATGTCTTAAAACATATTTCTATTCTGTGGCATCAAGTAGCATTAAGGACACCTGTTCTTGATGGTTGTTTTTATTTTAGTGTTGTTGTTGTGTAACTCTGTACAGAACTTTGTTCACCGTTGGTTGTCTTTAAATGTGCTTTATAAATAAATTGACTTGACTTGGACAATAGGCCTTAGTCACCACATCAAGACAAAATTTGCCTGTGGTACCAAGACAGAGAATAAGCGAGACTTCAATGAGCGAGTCTTGAGGACTCGGTGGCATCTCGGTGGCATCGCCAGCCGGTCAGCCAAGGTGACCGGCTTTTAGGGGCCTGAAACCGGTCCATTGCTTGGAGTTAGCTTGGGGCCGTTCTATGTACTGCCTTGTAGGCTAGCACCAGTGCCTTGAATTGGATGCGAGCTGCAATGAGGAGCCAATGAAGTTCTCGGAAGAGGGGGGTTGCATGGGAGAAGTTGAGTCGGTTGAATACCAGACGTGCTGCGGCATTTTGAACATGCTGTAAGGGTCTGGATGAGCACTCTGGTAGTCCGGTTAGCAGCGAGTTGCAGTAGTCCAGGCAGGAGATCACTAGGGCTTGGACCAGGAGAGGTAGGTAAAGGCACGTGGTTGGAGACAGCACACTCAAGAGTTTTTGTCAGGAAGGAGTGGAGGGATACTTGTCTGTAGTTCTGGAGTGCCGATGCGTCAATGGTTGGTTTCATGAGCAGCGGTCTGCTCAAGAAGGGTGGTGTGAGGAGGGAGGAAAACACAGAGAATAGCTTCCTGGGGTCAGCGGCAGTTGAGTTGATTTTGGCTTGGTAGAAGCTAGATTTGGCTGCAGAAACAGAGGAGGTGAATTTGGAGAGGAGGCAGTGGTAGGAAGAGAGGTCTTCATGCCGTTCTGATTTTTTCTCTTTTCTTTCAGCTGCTCTAAGCTCCAGGCTTTTAGAGATTCAAAGAGTCAAGGGGTAGGTGGAGATGATCACACTGATCTGGTAGTGAGTGGCCAAAGGGTGTCAAGAGAGATCAGAGCAGATGCTAGAGTGGAGGCTGCGGTGTCTGTGGACATGGCAGAGTATTCTTCAATTGAAGGTAGTAGAGAGAGCACAACAGAGGAGCGAGAGGAGGGGGAGAGAGTCTTCAGGTTGTGACGGGAGATGATGTGAGTGGGTGGGGGCAGAGAGAGGATTCAGGGAGGGAGAATAAGATGAAGGTCAAACACTGGAAGAGGGGAGAATGTGTTGGCCAAGCAGGACCTGGTGAAAACAAGGTCCAGAAGGTTTCCTGCCCTGTGTGTTTGGAGGGGAGGGTGAAAGTGTGAGGTTGAATGAGGAAAAGAAGTTGAGAAACTCCAGTGAGTGCAGTTTCTCTGGAGGGATGTTGAAGTCACCCAGTAGTGTGAGTGGCGTGCCATCTTCAAGGAAGGAGCTCAGGAGGACATCCATTTCATCCAGGAAGTTCCTGAGCTGGCCTGGGGGACAGTAGATGACAACGATGGAGAGTTTAGCAGGACGGATGACTGAGGCAGCGTGGAAAAGGAAAACATGGACAGGTGAGGGAGAGGGAGAGTACAGTAGGTCCACATTGGAGAGATGCTGCTACCATAAGGAGTATGCATAAAAGACTGACATTTCTATTTTAATATTCTTAAAAGTTTTGTTTAATAATTATAGCATATTATGTGTACCTGGCATCATGCAGGATCCTGTGAGTATGATCTAGTTTAAAGCAATGGCTTAGTACCAAATGTTAATTATTGACAGGGGTGGAACTAGACACTATGGGGTGGCCAGGGGGTGGCTTCAAGGGGTCCATAGACCATGAAAGATAATTTGTGTGTAACCCTAACCTGGCATCTAAGGAGCATGAATAAATCCGATGATTTCTTATTTAGTAGAAGTGAAGTAATAATTAACTGAGAGATGTAGTCCACTAAGGATATTATTCTTCAACATATTATGAATAACCAGAGTTCAGACATGCAGCTCACATTCCTTTCTCACACAGTACTGTACTCACATAAGTCTACTGAAAACACTTAGGGCCCTATTTTAAAGATCTAAGCGTACGGTATGAACCGCAAGGCGCACATTGCAAATACATGTCAGCTATTTTAATGGTTCAAAAGGGTTGGACTGTTATTATTCATGGGTGTGTTTTGGGCGTAACATACAATAAACCAATGCCATTTTCATCTCCCATTCCCTTTAAAAATCCAGGAACGCTTGCATCAAAGGCAGATTTATATTTTACCGGCGGGTTTGTGAAAGCGCTGGAGTAGACAAAAAAAAACATCCTCTGATTTTCAACTGTTTTTACTTTCAATAAACTTAATGTGTGTAAATATTTGTATGAACACTTAAAGAGTCAACACCATAAGACATAAACTAAAAATATTTCACAGACATGTGACTAACAGAAATAGAATAATGTGTCCCTGAATGAAGGGAGGCTCAAAATCAAAAGTACCAGTCAGTATCTGGTGTGGCCACCAGCTGCATGAAGTACTTCAGTGCATCTCCTCCTCATGGACTGCACCAGATTTGTCACTTCTTGCTGTGAGATGTTACCCCACTCTTCTATCAAGGCACTTGCAAGTTCCCGGACACCCTCCGATCAAACAGGTCCCAGACGTGCTCAATGGGATTGAGATCCGGGCTCTTCGCTGGCCATGGCAGAATACTGACATTGCTGTCATGCAGAAAATCTCGCACAGAACAAGCAATATGGCTGGTGGCATTGTCATGCTGGAGAGTCATGTCAGCATGAGCATGCAGAAAGGGTACCACATGAGGGAGGAGGATGTCTTCCCTGTACCGCACAGCATTGAGATTGCCTTCAATTACAACAAGCTCAGTCCGATGGTGATGTGATATACCGCCCCAGACCATGACGGACCGCCCACCTCCAAATCGATCCCGCTCCAGAGTACAGGCCTCGGTGTAAAGCTCATTCCTTCGACGATAAACACGAGTCCGTCCATCACCCCTGGTGAGACCAAACCGTGACTCGTCAATGAAGAGCACTTTTTGCCACTCCTGTCTGGTCCAGCAAAGGTGGGTTTGTGCCCATAGGCGGTGTTGTTGCTGGTGATGTCTGGAAAGGACCTGCCTTAAAACAGGTCTACAAGCCCTCAGTCCAGTCTCTCTCAGCCTATTGCGGACAGTCTGAGCACTTTTGCTGAGTTTATATTTTTTAATCCTTTGCATATTTGTGTGCTCCTGCACATCTCTGCATGTGTAACAAGCAGAGTGTACATACATTGTCCACCTGCCAAAACCTATGAGGCATAGATACTGTAGATTAACAGTAAACCAACCTTGTTTTATATAATAATAATAATAATAATACATTTAATTTAATTACGCCTTTCAAAACACTCAAGGACATCTTGTGTCACGCATATAGGAGACTACTCTGTTGTGCTCTGATAAATGCTTAATGTGACGCCAGCAGAGCTGCAGTGTTACAAGCCAGTGGCTTGAAGTTTAGATTCAATTAACATCTGTCGTGGTTACTATTGATAGTAAGACAGCAGGGTTTTTCACAGTAGATATTACTATGGATTATTGCTGTGCCTGGGATTGTCACGATTTCAAGAAGTGTGCCTTGTGTCCAGGTCCCAACAAATAGGTATATCTGTGAAACATGCATCCCCCCCATTTCCTTGATTGAACAGAATTTTTAGTTTTTTTTAATCAACCTGGGAAAAATACGTCAGAGGTGCTGAATTTTGGTTTCGATTACTTGTCAGTTAATCGTGCAGCCCTAAATTAGTCAGACTAGGGCTGTGCGATATTAAAATATATCGTATGACCATAGAAAAACATCTACCATCTCAAATTATGCTTCATCATCATGTTTATAGCTATACGGGTGTGGTTTTCCATTCAGCGTCGTGTTTATAGCTATATACGTGGTTTAGGTGTGCAGACCATGGTGCCGACAGTGAAAATGACCAGATGGTTCATCCAAACAACTGCCAAGTATTTTTTGAAAGTACAGCCATTCAGTTTCAATGTACGGATCCTTGTGACAACAATTCCTCTGGCATGTCAGGTTATGCCTGCCCCGCAGTTGTGCAGAGAACACGGAGTAGCAGCTTGTGATCAGAGAAACATTGGTGAAACAGATTCGTACAAGTCTTATGATCGATTAAGTTTGACCAGCCAGCCTACACAAGTTGTATTTTGCACGATGCATCGCTGCTACTGCTGCAAAGTAAACAAAACATTCTAGCTAGCTACCTGGCAAAACACATGGATATTAGGCTACATTAGGGACATATAGCCTAACCATGACGTAGTTTAAGACTATGAAAATGTTCAATTAAATTTCCTAACTCTGTATCTTGTTTCTATGTCTGGCAAGTTCCTAGAATATCCAATCTTTCAGACGAGTTATCTTAAAGAAACCACGCATGTTTATCAACACCATGATTGCCATGGTCTAGTCGTGTTATGCAGTCAATTGGTTATGTCCGCATTCTTACACGATCATACATTACAGCAAAACGATGTAGAGACTATATTACTGCATGTGCAATGAGTTAATCTCATTAATTAATTTTGGCCAAATTGCAGAATAACAAAAAAAAGCCTGTCTTATTTGGTAAACTTGTTTTATGAAATAGGCCTCAGGTGAGTAGGTTATAGCTGGTTAAGTTAGTCTACACCACCATTCCCCAGTACCAGTCAGTAGCCGCAAAATGTTCAGTTTTGTTTTTTGTTTTTCTTTTCGCGATTCAAGACCTCCAGCATCACTTCTTGACTCCTCGCACCTGGTCTCCGGGCCAAGATGTCAAGATTTTATGGCATAATGTTGACAAATCTGACATGGTTCCCATCATGAAAGGCAAAAAAGTTGTTGTCTGAACCCAGCATAAGGAAATAATCTATTTATAGCAACGTCAGATGCAATTCAAACACATTTTTGTCTCTTATACAAATAAAACACAAATAACATTATTTTATCCATGTGCCAGGCCGACATTGACAGTTGGCTATCTTTAGGTCTTCTCTCAAGTGCACCCACCGCAAGCTTCTCAACTTTGTGTACTTGCACATGATCACTTGGGGTGTGTTGAATAAAGATTTGTACGCTCAGTAAAATGCTTTCTGGAAACTTGCTTATTGAACTACTTTCAAAGTTGTTTGCTGCGTTTAATGTCCATGGCGAGTCTTGTTCAGTGGCATGTACTGCATCCATAAACTGTATATAGCCTATATGTAGCTAAGCAGCAGCAAAGCAAAGATGATCATTTTTTAGCATGTTTAAGTTGTGGAACTCCACAGGTTAACTCTCTTCCTAGTTTTGTAAATGTGTTGTGTAGCTGGCGTTAAGTCCACCAATGCCATATACTGTATGTTCAAACGTAACTGTAAAGATTACACCGTCTTGAACACAGCATTATTGTCGCCTCACTTGCTGCTTATGTGTTAACCTGGCAAAAATGTAGTCTGTATGCAGAGATATACTGGCCCAATGAATATATATTCATAATAATGATACGTATGAGAAAATAGTGTTCAATTATATTATAACTGTCAATTCATAATTTCAAACAATTACTCATCTATGGCAAATTTTTAGCCTATAATAGCCATATGTACCAGAGTTTAGCTCTGGCTGGCTCCAGTCCAATTTAAATCCTGTGCCTACAGCAAGGTAACTAACTAGTAATGCCGACTCAAACGGACATAGTTATAGTTATGTTATAGTCTAATAAAAAATAAAAAAGTAATACAACAAGCTAAGTCATGCAGCTTTAATAACAATAGAGATATTTCTATCTAAAGCAACTTACAATATGTACAATGACAAGGCCGCTTGTTTAATAACGCTTACAGTACATTTAGGCCAACTCCAGGGCTCGAACCCAAGACATTCTGGCGGATAGCAGCACGTTTAAGAGATGCTATGCTACAGTATTTCACACCGGCAGGCTTGGAAACACCAATTACATTCAATATTTCACAAAACTGATATGATGCTTAGTACAAACATGTTTTAAACAAACTCCTTGGTCCAAATGTATAATTGTTATTACAAATAATTCACGTTGTCTGATTGTGATCATTTCAACTGCTGGACTCAGTTAATTAGATTACTGAAACTAGCATCATTTCTAGCTTTATGTAAGGAAGGAATGGTAGAATTATTGATAATGAAGGTAGTTGATCTGCCTGGAGCTATTCTCTTCTATATTTGACTTACCTGTGGATCTTTTGGTGGTGACAGCAGCAGCAGCAGTATTAGTGACATTGTGAGCCCTGGAGATGTTCATCAGCTGTTCCAGAGCCCTGATGAGATCCCTACTCATCTGATCACCAAGTTTCTCAGCCACAAACAAACGTTTGAGGAGAACTCCTATATCAGGATTGGTGGCTATAATTGGAGTAGTAAACCCAAAGCATACGTGATAGAAAGAGACCTGCACTTCGTGTAACATTTACAATAATTGAATCAAGAACTCAAGACCCCACACACAATAGGCTAACTACCCTTTGCGACATTTCTATGCACATTGCTATCAATAACTGAAAATGGTAGCAGGGATGCTTTTTAGTTGCAGATATAAAAAACAAAATAGGAAACGACTGCCAGAATTTGAGTTTGAGACAAATAAACGTACAGTGAAATTTGACAGTAAATCAGTTCTAAATAGGTCTAAATGTAGGCTATATGCCAATAAAGGATATCACAAAAAGGTTTTCACAAAAAACGATTTTCCGCTAATACATTTATATCAGAAAATAACTCCGTTGTTATACACATAGTAAATACAAGTTAAATATTGAATTTAGGAGGTGTTCCACCTCTTCCACTGTCTCGTCCTTCTCTTGACCCACCTTTTTTAGTCGAATTAATCCAATTTAGAGACAGGAAACACCCGAGAACCAGCAGAAATCCAAGTCTGATAGGGTAAAACCTCATTTCATCTCCCAAAAGCTGTTAGCTGTGGATACTGCATTAACCGTCAACGGGTTCATGCTACTGATCGAGTAGGCTAGACTTTAAGTGTGCACATAGGTGTATGTCTCAAATATGTAGCCTAATTGATGTACACTATAATGTACCTTTACCGTTCATACACCTGGAGCCAGATGCCTATTATAAATGTGGATTATGTGTACTGGTAGCACAGCCGACATTTAAACGTCTTAACGTTCAATAGTTATTCAACTTAATTATTCGAACATTATTTTATCAAAGGTGGAAACCAGGTGTCCCACTAAATGTAACTCCGCCGCCATCTACTGATCAAAGACGGTATAGAATTGTAGAAACATTTGATAAGGATCCAGCTGCAGCGTCTGTGTGGAACAATTCCTTCACAGAGCAATTCCTCCAAAAAAACAATAATCCCCATCACCACTCCCTACTGGATATAGATATATAAATGACTCGTACAGCAATATACATTTCAGAAATGTATTGGAGAGTGTAACAGTCAGTTTGGTGTATGTGTTGTTGCAATGCTAGGTGGCGCCTTACTTCCCAGGTAGAAGGGGACGTTCTGAAGACGTTGCGCAACGTTCCCTACAAGTTCTATAAAGGTGACGAATGTCCCGAACCTTTACATAACATTGGCAACGTTCCTAAAACGTTATATTTTGGTTG
>JAODLL010004555.1:0-11059 GCA_026546735.1 Forbesichthys agassizii | reverse complement strand
TCAATAAGAAGTAAATAAAGACTGTATTATTTACTTTCCCTGTCCACTGCCTCTCCTTCCCGCAATTGGGTCCGCCTTCCTCGACCGTATCCTGACACATAGGTATTTATCCATGCTTGCTCACTGCAGTCATGTAATAGTATATATCAAGCTAGCTAGCAGATAAACAGTTTGTTGTGACCTCCATGAAGTGATTGATTCATGACAGATTGATGTGATGTGTCACAATCAAATTAGAGGTTTTATTAGCCAAACGCTAAAGTGGGTAATGGACACTATGTTTGTTTTATTGGCACAAATAGTCACTGTGAACATACTTTTTTTTAAAACTTAAAAAAAAAAGTATAACTAATTATTTTGCAGACCCCCAGGCAATAGGCAACAGACCCTCAAGGGTCTGTGGACCCCACTTTGAGAACCGCTGCTATAAATCATCCAACAAAGTTCCTAGTGGCCTGAATAAAAAAGTGCCTAGCACTAAAGTGCATAAGAGCAGAATATTATTATTTTTATGTTTTTTTATAAGAGTAGGGTAGAGGGAAAAAAGAAACATTTGTGTAAGAAACTTGAGTTGAGGGACCACACACACACACACACACACTCACACACACACATGCCCAGTTACATAACACACACACACACACACACACACTTGGTCTTGGACTGTGTAGTTCCCAGCAGTGATTGAAGGAATACATTCCCTGTTGTGATATGCAGCCTGAGTTACAGAGAAGGAGAGAGATCGAGAGATTGAGGTAGAAATTAGACAGAATCACCCAGTTGTAGAATGTTTTTGAGAAAGAGAGAGAGAGAGAGAGAGAGAGAGAGAGAGAGAGAGAGAGGGAGAGAGAGAGAGAGGGGTTTGTTTGTCCTCCTCTGGTGCAGATTAGAAGCTGGTTTCCTGTCCCGTTGTTTTGTGCCGGGCCCCCAAATGTGTTTCCTGCCCCAGATAAGATTAGCAGCTTCATAGTGTTAAGGCCACCTTATCATGTGAACCACTAGCCTAGCCTTAAACACACACATATATATGCATGCATGCATGCAGACAGACAGACAGGCAGGCAGGCAGGCAGGCAGACAGACAGACGGCTGATAGACAAACAGAATGTTGTCCACGACATTCCAGGGCTGCTTTGAAGTCCCAGTGTGACCTTGACCTGATGCCTATACAGTGGGTGTGACAGAGGGTGAGTCATGTAAAGACCATAGATTTAGGAGTGAGTCTTAAATGTACAGCCACAAATCACTGCTGTGTACGTGTGTGTGCACGAGTGTGTGCGCGCGTTTGTGCGTAGTGTGTGTGCCTGTGTAACATGTACTTTAACTGTGTTGATTTTGATTGAAGATGAGCCCTGTTAGCCAATGTTAGCTAATATCTGAGGTTGGTAGATTAGAAGCTTGTAACAGTAAATAAATATTGGCCTTCTAGTTACAGTATCGACATATATATATTGCCAGCATTGAAGGTATAGTCAGCTATTTTAAGATAATTTGTAAGCTAATACACCATCCATCCATCCTCTTATCCGGAGTGGGGTCACGGGGGCAGCAGCTCCAGCAGGGGACCCCAAACTTCCCTTTCCCGAGCTACATTAGCAAGCTCTGACGGGAATCCGGAGGTGTTCCCAGGCCAATGGAGATATAATCTCTCCACCTAGTCCTGGGTCTTCCCCGAGGCCTCCGTCCAGCTGGACATGCCTAGAACACCTCCCAAAGGAGGCGCCCAGGGGGCATCCTTTGCCCGGACCACCTCAACTGGCTCCTTTCGATGCAAAGAAGTAGCGGCTCTACGGCGAGCTCCTCACAGATGTCCAAGCTTCTCACCCTATTTCTAAGGGAGACGCCAGCCACCCTCCTGAGAAAACCCATTTCGGCTGCTTGTACCCAAGATCTAGTTCTTTCTGTCATGACCCACCCTTCATGGCCATATGTAAGAGTAAGAACGAAAATTGCCTGGTAGCCTTCCGGCTTAGCTCTCTATTCGTCACAACGGTGTGGTAAAGTGATTGCAATACCGCTCTGCTCTGATTCTCCAGACAATCTCCCGCTCCATAGTCCCCTATAATAAATAAGACCCAGAGGTACTTAAACTCCTTCACTTGGAATAAGGACCCATTCTCTACACAGAGGTGGCACTCCATTGGTTTCTGTCTGAGAACCATGGCTTCAGATGTCGCGGTGCTAATCCTCATCCCAGCCACTTACTGCGAACGATGCAGTGAGTGCTGGAGGTCACGGGCCGATGATGCCATCAGGACCACATCATCTGCAGAAAGCAGAAATCCCCAGGCTACCGAACCGCAGCCCTTTCCCACCACAACTACATTTCGATTTCCTGTCCATGAATATCACAAACAGGATTGATGTCAAAGCACAGCCCTGGTGGAAACCAACCCTCACCTGAAACGAGTCTGATCTACCGCAGCTCTTGGACATACAGGGATTGGATTGCCCTTAAAAGAGACCCCGTCACCCCATACTCCCTCAGCACCTCCCACAGTATCTCCCGGGGAACCGGGTCATACGCCTTCTCCAGATCCACAAAACACATGTAGACCGGAAGGGTGTACTCCCAGGCCCCCTCTAGGATCCTTGCCAGAGTAAAGAGCTGGTCCATTGTTCCACGACCAGGATGGAATCTGCATTGTTGTTCTTCAATCTGAGGTTCAACAATTGGCCAAACCCTCCTCTCCAGCACCTTGGAGTAGACTTTACCAGGGAGGCTGAGTAGTGTGATACCCCTGTAATTGGCACACACTCTCTGGTCCCCCTTTTTAAAGAGAGGAAGCCCCACCCCAGTCTGCCACTCCTTTGGCACTGTCCCCGACTTACACGCAATGTTGAATAGGCTTCTTGTTTGACTACCTCAGTGACCTCCCCCAGAAAAATTTACGATGATACCCCATCAGTCTCTAGCTCTGTTTCGATCACAGAGAGCATGTCAGTTGGGTTCAGGAGTTCCTCAAAGTGTTCCTTCCACCGCCCAATTATCTCCTCAGCTCAGCTCAACAGTGTCCCATCTTTGCTGTACACAGCTCGGATGGTACCCCGCTTCCCCCTCTTGAAGTGGCAGACGGTGTTCCAGAAACACTTGTGTGTCGACCGAAAGTCTTTCTCCATGGTTTCTCCGAAGCTTTCCGACACCTACTTTGCTTCTGCTATGGCAGATGCTGCAGACCTGCGGGTCCGTCTGTACCTTGCAACTGCCTCTAAAGTCTGTCGGGACAACATATTCCGAAAGGCCTCCTTCTTCAGTCAGACGTCTTTCCTTACAGCCGGTGTCCACCATGGTGTTTGAGGGTTACCACCCCTTGAGGCCCCTAAGACCTTGAGACCACAGCTCTCTGCCGCAGTTTCAGAAATGGAAACTTTGAACATTTCCCATTCAGGTTCAATGTTCCAACCTCCACAGGGATGCCAGAGACGCTTCGCCAGAGGTGTGCGTTGAAGATGTCACGGACAGGGGCCTTCTCCAGACGTTCCCAGTTCACCTGCACTACCCGCTTGGGCTTACCAGGTCTGTCCAGATTCTTCCCCCACCCCTTGACCCAACTCACCACTAGATGGTCGTCGGTAGCCAGCTCTGCATCTCTCTTCACCCGAGTGTCCAAAACATGCAGCCTCAGATCAGATGATACGATCACAAAATCGATCATTGACCTTTGGCCTAGGGTGCTCTGGTACCACGTACACTTATGAGCATCCTTATGTTCGAACATGGTGTTTGTTATAGACAGTCCATGACTAGCACAGAAGTCTAACAGCAAACACCCGTTCTTCCCAATCACACTTCTCCATATGTGTCCATCATTGCCCATGTGCGTGTTGAAGTTGAATGCCACCCATATGACAGCGCACCCGACCCCCACGGTTCCTCCCACGAGTGGTGGGCCCATAGGATGGAGTGAAAAGTGCCACGTTGCCTGTTCGGACTGTGCCCGACCCTGGCAAACCCAGCCACACGCTAGCCAGCGAGCCCTCCCTCTGGGCCTGGCTCCAGACTGGGAACCCTGGCTTCCTCCGGGCAGGGTAACTTCTCCTCTTTTATGTTCTTTTATGAAGGGTTTTCTGAACCATCTTAGTATGGCCCCTCACCTGAGACCACTTTGCCTTGGGAGACCCTACCAGGAGTACAAGGCTCCAGACAAGCCAGCTCTCAAGTTCATATGGACACACACACCTTTCCACCACGATAAGGTGATGATTCATGGAGAGGTAATACACGTTTTGTCAAATTCACCATATATCTCCTCGCATTTTGCTAATTTACCGTTCACTGTGCGTGTTGATAAAATAATCTGATACTTCTACACAGCCTTGGCTCCGTGAATAACAACATAAACAAAGTGGTGAAAACCGCTCATATCAACAAAGCTCTAGTACTACGCTTTGCTTCAGAATGTTACAATGTACGGAGTGACGCTGCGTACACGTGGAGGGATATTATTAGCAAGCGTTCTCGAAAATGACTAACCCTGCCTAATGTTCTAGATGCTTATTTCAAGGCTGACAAAAAAGGAAATGTGAGCATTGTTCAACAGCTGGGCACAGTGCGCATGTCATCAGAGTGACAGAGTGACATGTCAACCAAACTTCTGTGACTTTACTCCACCACAACAATAAAGTATCATGTGCGTTCCAGCAATGTTAACTGAGCTCTTCGTGGAGAAGAAAATATGCTAAGTGGTATTGAGTTTCATAGATAGTTTCATAGCCTGCCATAGTATCAGGAGGCTGGTCTGTACAAGTTCCTTGGTAGCTAATGTTCCACACCAACACAAGACCTGTCACTAGCATGTCTCACACACTCACAGCACATTTGTGAAGGAACAGCGAGGATATCTCTCTCTCTGGGCACGTACAGACCAGTCTGATCCAGGGTGTGTGGATGGGAGGTGGGGAAGGGGTTAATTAGTAGCAGGTGCCTACAGCAGTATTTAGCCTGGATTTGTCTCCAATCTGTTGGGTTGTCTTAACATGGCTGCCCTTTGGCATATCGAATCAAATGGCTCAGGAGAGAGCACCTCTAGTCAATTGACAGTATTTCTATCCTGCTCACTGATAGATAGATAAATTCTAATGGAGAATCTATCAACAAGTAACGAGAGATGCTAACATTTAATTTAAGACATGTTTGGATTTCATGTCCATTTGGGAGATGTTGATTTTCTTGCTCTATTTTCTTAAATGGATGATGTAAGGGAAAATCGATGTCAGGGATAGGTGTGACCATAAATGGTTTGGTTGCTAGGAGGATATTGAACTTAGTAGTACTATTTATCACTGCTTCATTGTCCAAGCTAAATTAAGATAAGTTTTGTGGATAGTTATATATCAAAATACCTGCCAGATTATCCTGGAACCAGATACTTGAGCCCTGGCAACCCCCTTCAAGAATAAATAAATACGATTTATCACTCCATCCAGCAGTTTGTTGGCATCGGTCTGGGCAGCAGCATTGAATGTGTGTGTGTCTGTCTGTCTGTGTGTGTGTGTTTGTGTGTGTGCATGTGTTCATATTTTGTGCATTCTTTGCACAGGACCACTGAAGGAGATTTTCCACCATTAATTTATTTTAAGCCTAATGAGCCAACCCAAACCTTCACGTGTACACACACACATGCAGAGACATAGAGACTGTGATGGAGAGAGAGGCCAATATAGCAAGGTAGAGAGATACAGGGGTTAATTAAATTAGCGCTTGAAGTCTTTCCTGCCGTTGGCTATCATGCTAAGTCATATCTTAGCATGATAGAGAGTGTGTGCATGCGTCGTTTAAACGAAAACTTAGACTAGTCAACTAGTCTTAAAGTAAGAAAACAGTCGAATAGGGCTGGACAATAATTCAATATCAATATATACTGCGATATAATTTTTTTCAATAACTGATATGATTAAAAAACGTATTTCCGGTATTTCGATAAGCTATTTGTCACTGAATGACGAGTGCAGCCATCAGCTGCAGGGTTGTACAGTGCGAGTGACTTCTAGCCACTATGTTTGCAGTTCAAATATACGCACATTGTTATGAAATCCCTGTGCACAATGACAGTAGTGCAACACGCACTAGGTACCTGTTCCAAACGTGGTTCCACTTCCAAGAGGGTAAGTGCATAACTGTGTTTATAGTTACCATAACTACACTCCATCCACGAGCATAATAAAGTGTGTTCAGCTTTTCGAATCGAGTCTCAAACACACTCCCATATTAGCTACCTCGTCATCACAGCTAGCTAAAACTAACAGGCAAGACACTAGCAAAGCCGGTGAATGATTCATGCTCGTAGGTTAGAGGTGGATGTGTGACTGCGATCACGCCACCAGCCAGTGTTTAAATTGTGCCGTGAGCTTGTTCAATTAAGATAAAAACCTGTGTTTACCCTACACTCATATGAAGCTACATTGCCGTCAAAATATGATCTTTATAGTACAGAAACAGTATACATTGTTTCATATGGCTATTCATTTAAAAAGGGAGTTGTATGAATATATCTGTATAGCCTAACTTTTCAAGATATATTTAATTCCAAATTAGGTTAGGTTCGCCACATTAAATATGGAGACCCTAGCCTACTGTAGAATTTTAACATTATTTGGGGAAAAGTGTGGAAACTGTCTACAGCAGATATTTTATGATAGGTCAAACCTTATAATGTAGACCTAATAATCTCTCCTATGTCAAAACCAAGTCAATCAGACATCATACTATAGATTAGAGCAAGGCTATTCAATTACAAATTCAGGTGGGCCAGATTTTAACAAGAGAAACTGTAGGTGGGCCACATATTTTTGGCCATTATTTACGTGAGCTCCTACAAGAGTGAGACAAGGAGAGCATCCACCCTGCAGCTTGGTTAACGTTCAATGTGCCAAGTCAATGGCGAAGGTTTTCTATAGAATTATATAGGATGCTGCTAATTCCAAATCTCATATGGGCTTTTCCCAACAAAAGAACACATGCGTCCAGCTTGCACTGAGGTGTTCTACAACTGAAATTACATTTGTTATACAAAGTAAAGACAAAAACTTTGGGTAGACTTTTGGCACAAAATTCCAGGTATTCCTACCAGAATTGTGTTCAAATGTGACTAGTACCCTACCCAACCATTAACAGGAGCTACGGGAGCTATGTGTACATATGTCACTTAGACTGATTTAATTACGTTGATTATTAGGTCTGTCATGATGTCTTGGCTGTATAACAGTTAATAATAACACATTTACAGTAATATAGTGACTTGATTCATATAGTAGTTATACAGTATATTGAGCTAATGTACATTGGTCAAGGCTGCAATCCCCTCATAGGCCACATGAGGGCAGTTGGCAGGCCGCCAATTGAATAGGCATGCTATAGAGATTAACATACAATGAAACCAATATACTAAAATTGAATAAATGCATAACTGTTATGCTCGCCCTTAAAAAATAGAATTTCGACTGCCCTTCCATGTTTTTGGCTGTGCTCCTAAATTTTTGTCTGCGCTCCTAAATGTTTTAACTTAGGAGCAAGTGTGCTCCTTGGGAAAAAAGTCAGTGTAGGGCCCTGCCAGCTGTATTCAAGGCAAACAGAAAGAATATAAAGTACGTGCATGATGACTTGCACTACGGACTACAGGCGCAGCCAGTGCTAAGCAGTGGGCTGTTTTCACGTGCTAAACAATTTTTATCAACAATCTCACCGAACAGCAAATGTAAGATGAAAGACTTAATATTAAGTATTTGCCTGCGTCTAATTCTACATACCACAGTGCTAGTCACACGCACACCAGAACGCTACTGACACTTACTGGCGGACATAAATATAGCCTTCATAAATTATACAAATAAAATAACACAGTTGAGTTTTGTTTAGTTGTTATTTAACTGTGATTTCACATTTCTTGTTTGTATAAAGGCTAAAAGGTGAACATTTATTTGTACTTTTTTTATTTCTAAAATATTATAGACTCATAGACTTGGCAAATGCATTTTTCAGAAGTTTGTCAGTACTCTGTTGTGGATATTATCAGTTTTCCTAAGGCTTATATTGTTCATATTGATATCGGAATTATACCGTATCGACCAGAATTATGAAATATATAGTGATATAAATGTTCGCCATATCGTCCAGCCCTACAGTTGAAATGTATCAATGTTCGCCATATCGTCCAGCCCTACAGTTGAAATGTATCAGTCTATAAGGCTAAATATGTGCATGTTGGTCTCTCCCTACGGTATCTGCACTCTCCCCCTCTCTCCTTAGTTTCCTTATAGCTATCTAAACGTAAATCTCACTTTCTATTGATATTGCAAGACTATATTGTTCTGTAATACTCCCAACTTACAGCGTCAACAGCGTTTCGAGTGCAGACAGGGAGAGACTGACCCAATGAACAAGAAATAGTACCTACCACTTTCAAAAATAAAAAATAAAATTATACGTTTAACCGACTAGTTTTTCTTGTGCCGACTAGTGAGGCTGGAAACATTTCACCGTTTAACTGACTAATCGCGCACATCCCTAGCGTGTGTGTGTGTGTGTGTGTGTGTGTGTGTGTGTGTGTGTGTGTGTGTGTGTGTGTGTGTGTGTGTGTGTGTGTGTGGTTTATACCCACGTGCATGCACGATCAATTAAATCACAGAGGTTTCCTCTGTGATTTAGTGCCAAAGTTCTGGAAAACTCCAAAACTCCAACAGCCCAGCAGATTTACGAGCTACTATTCCCCACAACACCCCACCCCCATGCGCCGGACCTCTCTATCCATCGCACACTGCTAATGGGCTGCTCGGCCCTGACTAACTGCTTCCATAAGATTCAACATATTGGCATCAATGCATTTATCCACTGTCTCTATGCTGGGAGCTGTATCAGCGACCCTATAGGTTCATGACATGTCATTGCGTGACAGTTACACAGGAGATCAGGACGTTTGTGAGGCATGTTCACCTATCCTGCACAATCCATGGCCTTTTAGCTAACAATTCAACTCAGTGATTTGTGTCCAGAAGTTCCTTTGCAGTTTGAAAGCAGCACTGCAACCCCAACATCAAAGGGTACATCCCCTTCTCATACTTGAATGAGCACTAATACACCAATAAAGACAAGCTTGTGTGGATTGCTGGTCTCTGGCTGAGCCAAATACACTAGCTAACAGACATGGAAGCACACTTACTACTGTACTTACAGTATATCTGCATGGATATTTGAAACCAAATGATGTGTTTCTTGTAAGGAGAGAAAGTAGGAATGTCAACATTTCTAAATCACGCAGATTCAGCCTTACAAGAAAGAACAAAACGTTCAGTGGCCTGCATTCATTTAATTTGTTAACACGTACATTTTTAACTCTATTTTTATATGAATACATTTCTATTTGTGTTTCTGTCCTACATGAAAACGTTTCATTGGTTCTGCCTGAGAGGATAGAATGTTACTTTGAATATGCAGGCTGACCGTGTGTTTGCTTTACTTAATAGATGTTATGTTCAAGGTTTTGCAGTAGGATGTTACTGACAAGATTAGAACTCAGTGCAGCGATCGGCTGTTATAATTGAGCTTGACGTGCTGAGTTTGAATTTACCCCTATTGATATGAAAACCTGCACTTTCAGATACAGCTGTTATTACGATGTTATTGTGTTATTTTAATTGTCAGTAATTGATCATCCCATTTAACCAAAACAATGATGGAAAACATTCTTCTGGGAATCATTGCTAATAGCAGCTGTGTACAAACATCAAGGCCAGAATGCAGACTGTTGAGGAGACAGCATGTTATGTGTGTGTGGGCATATATCTATTCTAGCCAGCTGTAGATGTTTACATCTTTAGTGCACACTACAACCTCTCAGAGAACTGCACTTCAACCCACATCAACAGGAAACAATATAAAAGGACCATCTTCAGACACACTTCAGTGTCTGACTCATTTTTAATGGACCTTCTTGTTATTGTCCCAGAGTGAGTGTGTGTGCATGATGTTTAATGTGTTTGAGGCCCTGGTAGATACTTGTGAAATGATCACCCTGTTATAATAATGGGGTTTCCTTACTGCAGACTGTGCCAGTGTACCTAGCATAACCATTAGCCGGGCTTTCTGGCGGCCAGCTGGACTGTATTATGGAAAAACAGTTTATGTAGCTTAAACAGTTTATGCTAACACCAAGAATGAGCTCTTAGGTTTAGTTCATAGGATGTTTAGTGACTCAATATGGCTTTTGTGGTATAGCGGTAAAATCGCAATTCATGTTATCCAAACAATAATACCTTTAACATTTAGACTTACTGTAGTATCCGACAGACTCAATATAATGTATGACAAGGTAGTTGAAATTGTTGCTATATTCTATTTATTATAAGTAGTAGGTACTGAGAAAGTTAAATATAGATTAGGATTATAATTATATTGTGTTTTATGGATAGTAGTGATGGTAGAGCTAGTAATGGTTTATTATGTGTGTGTTTTTAACAGCTGTCATGTGTCATGTGAGTGTGTGTGTGTGTGTGTTTGTGTGTGTATATATAATATACACATGATGGTGATGTAAAGTTTTCCTGTTTCCTGGACAAATGATCCTACTGATGATATGAGCCCTTTAACTGTTTAGCTGTCTGTCAAACCCTTCTTTAACAAGTACCAACAGAATGTAGAGTCTGTCGAATCTGTCTCTTTTTCACCTCCCATGGGCAAGACTAGGATCAGGTTAACCTTGTCCCACACATGCATCTATGCATTAGACACAAACACATACACAGGTCATGTCATACAGCACATTTAAAAACAACAGTTAAGCATAGGTCCCTAAACTAAAAATAAAGGAAAGCCTATATTTCAATATCTCAGTGAGAATGACCTATTGCAATAAGTGTGTGTGTTTAATCTTATCTAGTTCACAAGAAATATATACACTACCGTTTAAAAGTTTGGGGTCACTTCGAAATTTCCTAATTTTTGAAAGAAAAGAACAGTTTTCTTCAATGAAGATAACATTAAATTAATCAGAAATACAGTATAGACATAGTTAATATGGTAAATTACTATTCTAGCTGGAAACGGCTGATTTTTATTGGAATATCT
>JAODLL010004554.1:15328-34017 GCA_026546735.1 Forbesichthys agassizii | reverse complement strand
CCCCCCCCCCCCCCCCCAAAAAGCAAAAGGTAGACAGGAAGGGAGAAAGAATGAAAAAGAAAGAAATAGTTCGAGGGTTGGGGTGGGGGGAGCTGCGTTGCCATAGTCACAGGCAGTGCTTAATTGCCCCTTCAATGAGCCCCCTGTGCTCTAAGTGCCCTAGATCTTAAAACCTCAGTGTGGGGACGTGCCTGCCCGCAGCTTAAACACAAAGATGAAGGCAGGAGGACGTGCTGGCTGGAACGCCAACTGGCCCGCGCTCAGCACGCTTATTCACTGCGAGCGCACACATTTAACGGCCCACCGACGTCAGCTGCGGTCCGAGACGGTCGCGACAGATGCTGCCATCGGCGGTGACATGAAAACATGTCAGAGCTTCAAGGAGATGGAAGAGCCCGGGGAAGAGGGAGGGGTCATGTCAGGTGACAGGGCAGACCCCATAGAGCAGTGGGTGGAAGGATGGTGAGAACACGAAGTAAGAGAGAGAAAGTGTTCAGTAACGCCTCATACGGTAGTACGCCTCACACATAAAGCCACAGGACACAGCATAATGTATGACCGCAGCTTGACCTCATGCTAATGCCGGGGTACCGAAATAGCATTGCATGCTGGCTGTGGGCACTGGAGAGGCTTGTTGGCTCCCAGTACACACATAGACACACACACACACACACACACACCTACAGTAAACACCAGTATACACACTCACTCACACGAAGTCACAGTGCGTGAGCAGAATTGCTCGCAACATGCCGGTGAGCGGGCTACGAGTGGAGGAAGCGGTCTGACAGCTACGAGCTATGTCTGGCGGTGGGAAGACTACGTAGCAAACGCCACAACGGAGAGAGCGAGGCGACGAGTGAAAAGATCCTCTTCAGACACACAACATGTCACATTGTTACTTAAAGCCCATTGCACACTGAAAGCGGAGCTGATCCGGTCAGGGACTGTTTCTCCGCTATGCTTTGCACGCTGTCCGCGGAGAGCCGGTGGATATTATCCCCCCCCCTGCCCACCAGCAGTCTCTGTCAGTTGGTCAGGATAGCCTACTCGCTGTTACACTGCATGGATCGTGCACTATGAACATGATATCATGCTTGCTGTAGGTCAGTAACTGTATAATCACAAATATATTAGCATATTATGGCAACAATTCAGGCAAGCAACAATGTTATATTTTTGGGACATTTAACAACTGTCTACTTGAGGAAATGGTGGGCATGGGGGTGGGACTAAGAAACAAGCAACCCATTTTCTTTTAAATAAATATATGTAGTTATTTTCCTGCTTCTCTAACGTATTCCCATTGCATTCTATGTCAAAAGCGCTTCGAAAACGCGAGGTGAGGCGAAAGAAATAGACTCCAGGCGCAAAAACAAAAACAATCGCCAAGCCCGCCTCGGCGAGCAGCTTTGGCCTCGTTTGCAGTGTGCAAAGACTCATTGATTAACATGGGAGTGGATCCAAAGCGGAAATGCTCTGCGTCTGCCTCGCTTCAGCTCCGTGTGCAGTGTGCAACGGCCTTGACCTTGTCCGCGGAACGCGGATGTCCGCGCACCTCCAAAAATGTTTTGTCCGCACGGACATGTGCGCGTTGACTGTGCATGTGACACAGACTGAAACCCACTACAGACAGCATTGGACGCCCTACTAAGCTCACAAGTGAGTGTTCTAGGCATATAAAATATGTTTAATTCCAGCGAATATATTAGTTATCAATATTGTTCACGGGAAGCAATGTGTGCACATAAAAATCTTAGCTATAAATATCGCTAATTTAAAATACAAAGCACTTTTTTTGTATACAGAAATAGCCGACGCATCAGCGTGAAGTAGCCTATGGCCTATGCTTGGACCAGCCCGAACGCTGGTCCACGTCGCGTGAGGCCAGGCATTTGGTAGTATGCTAAACGGCATACACAGCGAAGGACTGACCCACCCCCTTCTGGGGAAAGCTTTAATTGCAGCAGAGCTTTTGGTTCACATGGATTTGTCAAACTTCGACATTACATAGACAGTGTTTGTGTAGCTTGGCAGTGGGCAGCGGGCAAGCTGTGTGTGATGTTTGAGTGAGGTGACTTAGCTGCCATAACTGTGCGGACATTACCTTCTTGACAGTAGACGTTATGCATGGGCTGCTGTTAAACGAGGGGTATTATACAAACGCGGTTTAGTCTAGCTTGCTATCCGATTCATTTACAGTAAGTGTGAAAACATGAGATTGGTACTACCTTGTTATTTTATCAGGGTTTCTTCTATTATAAACAATGTGAACAGATTACACAAGCGAGTCATAACTGGAACTTGTTCAAAATACCAATAATCTTCAACTCCCTCCCTCCCCCAACCCATACTTTCTCAACTTTCTAACAGATGCCCACACTCAAGGCGGTGTAACGTTTAATTTAGAGTCATTGAACGTAAACGGCAGAGGACTGAATGCCTGGTTACAAAAGAAAATAAGTAGTGATGGCAGATAAAAAATAAATACAAAAGTTGTGCTCAAAACCTGTCCCAGTTGCTTGGAAGGATACCGTATGCCTAAAATCATGTTCTGTCAATATATTTGATTAAAAATGTCATGCATTTGATTTCAGAATCAGACAGCATACTTTTCAGTAAAGGAATAAATATGACGTTCTACTGGTATTATATAGTGAGGATGACACATACTGTGAAACATTTGTAAAACACCAAAGTTTTTACATGTTTTTGTGCATCAATCAGACTACATTTGACAAGCAAAGTACAGTGTGTCACTTCAAATATGTCACTTATTGCCACGCTCATGAAATGGAGCAACCGTCTATGATATTGGTTCTCTAAGCTTCCAAATGTTATTCCTGAATGTAGCAAATGTCTACCGTACATCTATTTAACACATCTGACTGATCACGTCAGATCACAGTTGAGATGCTTAAGCTTTTCCATAATTTCTGTCAAGGATGCAAGGTCCAGCAGCCCTGCTGGGTCTTCAAGCAAGTAATCATGCAATCTCTGGACTGCATGAAAAACTTGATCTCTCACAGACAGAACTACAGTATATCAGCATTTTACTCGTTTTCAGCGTGAATGTCTATGTATGACATTAATCACAGGAGTCATAACATAATCAAAATACTTGCATAAAATGCTTGTTGGTGAATGAGAGCTCAAGAAGCACATGAAGTATGGCTCTCCATTTGGCAATGAAGCCTGCGTGGCAGATTGGCATGGCAGCAGCTCCATATGTTGACACTAATTTCTCCATTTGGACATTTTTTCCACCGCCACGTCTTCAGGAGGTCATATGTGTCAACACCTCTGATGGTTGCCTCGAGACAGGCAACACTGTGAAAACACCATTCTCACGAACACCACTGAGCAGCTACATATAACTAGAATCCACTGACTCATCACACTGAAGGGAAGACAATTTGCACATCTGCAAATCCCGTTGACGGTTTGCTCCGTCACATTCGCAGACATCGTGCAGATCTCTCCTTGCCATCATGTTTGCTTCGGCTATTGAAGACGTCAGCTCCATTTTATGTGTCAGCATAGCGCTTCTCTAACAATCACACAGTTTGTAACTTGCAACTTTCCTTTGGGCTGCTGTGAATTAAGTCTCATTTGAGATCTTCTGGCAGGTTTAGCAAAACAAACGATTTATGTTTTTGCAAACAACAGAGGCTTAGGAGGTTGCTGTTGGCGACTGAGCACCTGGTTAGATATCCCTGGTCTAGCCGCTGGCCTGGGGTGAAACCACATCGTCCTGTTCAGTCACTGTGTCTGTCCAAGTTGGAGGGACACAGTGGAGAACGTCGACTCCTTTCATCTCTCACAGGGCGATGACTGAGCCAATCCACCTGTCAGTGCTAGCCTGCTCTCCTAATCCACTTGTTTATCACAGTGACACACAAACACACAAGCTCTTTCTCACTCACACACACACACACACACACACACACACACACGCGGCCACACAGATAACGCTGCATGCTAGCATGAGGGCACATGCCCAAATCACGCAAGTAGCACGGTCTGCTGCTCTTAAACACAGCAGCTGCATGCTGGGAGATGTGGTTTTTGAGAGAGACAGAGCGCGACACAGAGACTGGCACGGACACAGACAGACAGACAGACAGACAGACAGACAGACAAACAAAGGGCAAGACAAGAGCCAGGAAGACAACACAAGGAACTCGAGCCGAGCCGAGGGCCCACCACACTAGCTGTGCAAACAAAGCAATCTGTTTGGCTGGGTCCAAAGCGTGGATACAGTCCATCATCTGCCCCCGGCTGTCGAGGAGGGGTGTGGGGTGGGGAGGAGGTCCACCACTCCCCACCCCACCCCAAATTCTCCCTTTAATTCTCCTCTGGAATGTCCATCTATGCTCCATTTATGCACACACACACACACACACAGGCATGCACACACACACTGTACTGAAGATACACGTGCACACACACACACCCTATCTTTCATTTATTTCTCTCTGTGAGACTGCACTCACACACACACACACACACACACACACGCACACACACTTGTGCTTTCTGGCATGAGCACACAATGTGTGTGTTATCACAGCTGAAGCCACGCGTCCACAGCCTCGCCGTCCAGGAAATGATCCAGGCCGGGACTGCACAAGGCTTCCACCGGGTAATAATAGCTTAAAGCCCCAGCGCCATCTCCGTATGCTCTTAGCAGGGCTCCATTTAATTAGGCCTGAGATGTATTACCGCCGCTGCATATCACAGCGAGAGAGGGACTTAGCTAACAGAAATCCAATCAGTACGACGCTGGCTGGCACACACGCGCTGCGAGACGCGTGGAACCGTGTGGCTCGCCATGTAAATAACATGTGCAGGCGTATACTGTATTCTCTGTTAAAGGCCGTGACCTTATTAAAATGCTGACAGCCGTGCTGATAGTGGAGCTGAACGAAAAGGTGAGTTGCTATCTCTCTCTCGCGCACGCACACACGCGCACATACATACATACACAGACACACACACACGTGAACACACACTCACCTACAGTACACACACACACGCACACACAGACACACACACACACTCACACGCTCACTGGCAGAGACACGTCAGCGGGAAGATGATATGTAATGACCATCTCTAGTTGACCCGTGGTCTTCAGATGGTAATGTTTACCCCTTTTCCCAAACAATATACAGGCTGAGGTTTTCACTTCACGCAATTCTATAAATCGATCAAGGTGGACGATAAGTTAGGAAATACCAGCATCACTGGTGACATGCAGATGTCTTTGGACATACTGAGCTATCTACAGTATCTTACAGTTTTTTTTTCTACCGCTAACATCCATTTGTCAAATCTGTAGTAGATTCTGTAGTAGGATCTGAAGAGGACCCGGAATCAGAGAGAGGAAGAAGACCAGGAAGAGGAAGAGGTGCTGTTTGGCCAGAACAAGGGAGAAGGAGAGGGGAAGAGGGGGAGAGCCTCTCACCCTCGCCCCTCTCACTGAGACGGGGGAGAGAGGCCCTGATCACACAGTTGGCTATAGAAACGAATCGCCAGCAAAACCATTATTTTCATATGGTACGATGTGCCTGGCATGCGATCTTCTCTTGCACTGCACTAGTTTTAGTTATTTTTTACGTATATGTATGTATGTATATGAAGCGACGTGTCTCTGTGGGATCGGGGCCTGAATGCTCGGTGGTGTTTAAAGGAGAGCATAACTTGCTGAACATCATATGGATGCTGAAGATTGTATGGACACTATGGAACAGAACTGTGTTTTTGATTCTTTCCCTTCTGTTCCTGTTTTGTTTCACTTAAAAGTAATTGTAAAATTGTATATTTGACTGTATGTATACACATTTTGAACCAAAGGCCACATAGGTTATTATTTATCACTGGCTGCAATTTCATTCTGTCAATTATTTTCTGAGCAAAGGTGACTCATTCACGTTTGTTTACAAAATGCACACATTTGACCCTCAAGCCAAATCATTTGTGTGATTTACAGTAGAAGGAAACTGAATAAAAAATAAAAATATGCAGTATGCAGGTAGAACTGAAACATGAAAATAAATGCAGTGTTTGTAATGCCATGAGCTTTTATTATTTTGATTGAAAGTCATTGTGCTATGATTGACTAACCTCAGATTGAAGTGATTTTGAGTTGGGTTAGCAGTTTTGATAGAGTTAGTGTGTAATGGACAAGAACATTTTGTATTTGCTAATTGTGTGAGGTAGGTGTGTTGCTGTGTATCTTCATAAGCGGTTAGCAATAGAGATAAACTGTAATATCACCAGGTTTTAGGGATTTAACATCCACCACCCACATTTACATATAGCATACATATATATATATATATATATATGCTATTAATCTTATATATATATGCTATTAATCTTATATATATATATATACACACAGTGTATATATATATATATAAGATTAATAAAGACACAAATACAATACAATATAAAAGCCATGCCATTCTGGTATTTAACTTCTCCAGAGCTCCCTTCTTCATGCCTGACGTCCAGACACAGCTCTTTACTGTGTCAATTACACCTCAAAAGCAGCTAACAGAGCAAAGTAAATTTAAGCATTCTCCACGCTGTCACAGAATGATGCAACTCTTAACTCAGATTTTAAAGGTTTCCAATTGCAAAAACACCCATATGCTATCTCTGTAGGTCTCCCTTAGAGCTTTACTCTTCACAACACAAATCCTTTGCGACGGATCTTCCCAGCCAATACTTCTATCTAGCCACAGACCAATATGCCAGTTATACACTAATATTTCCCTTTAATGTCTCCCTCCTTCTCTCTCTCTCTCTCTCTCTCTCTCTCTCTCTCTCTCTCTCTCTCCTTGTATCTCCTCCCCTCCCTTACTGTTATCCAAGGGAAATAAAAGACAAACAAAGTCTCTGGTTCCTTGCCTTGGGTGTCTATGCAGGCATGCCGTTTGTCTCTGCGGAGCCCTCAGTGCATCCTGGCCATGATTACAGCTGGCAGCGTCACTGGTAATCACATCATTTAGATGCAGCCATCCTGCCCTCCATTAGGACGTGCATGTTGAATGCCCGAAACACGCCGCTAAACAACCTGCGCTGCCCAGTGGGACTGAATGCTGAATGAACTGATAACTTTGACTTGTATTAGCTTGCTGAAATGACTGGCGCTGGTGGTGGGAGAATTGAGATTGATGTTTAAACCCAATAAGTCGTTAAATAAATCGTTAAATACCTTAAATGGGTATTAATAGCAAATTCAGACCTGGATCTAATTTTCCCATATCGCCCAAATGTTGCGATCGCTTGTGTCACAAAATCTAATGAAACCACTTTCAGAAGTTCTGTCAATCTTGTAATGGACATGAAACAATGTCCCATGAATGTAATTTGCTGCATTGAATGCATGTGATCCATTATGACACACACCTCTACAGTAAGTCTCATCAAAACCAGAATAAATGACCACACACTAGTACGTTCTATTTTTCTATTTTTAACATTTATGTGAATTTTAAAAGGACAGGTTTTGGATGAGTTAGACTGTTTCTCTGGTGTTCCCAATTGTAATATAATTATAATAGTAGAACTCTAAACTGAATTGTTCAAATACATTTGAAAGGAAGATGGGCGAAAAGTTGAATGAAATTCCCCTTTAAATCGTAGCCTTAAAAAAAAAAAAGAAGAAAATCAAGGCCGTATTAATTAAACACATTGAAAATTCATAAAGGATCACTGCCAAAAAAACATTCTCCCATTGTTATGCATTTATACATTAGCATTGACGTTGAGTAGCAAGGTTGGCATGAGGATTAGAGCACACCAGCTTGGATCTTGTAACATGCCATTGTTTATGAAGCGCCGGAGACCTTAGCGTTTGGGAGAACCTGCCTGGGGCATTTCAATGAGCAATGCTCTTCTCTAATTCAATAGCTATTGTTGACTTGCCCTTGAGCAAGCCACTTAACTGCTGACTGCTATCTCAGGACCTGAGAAAAAGGCCCTCTTCAGTATGAAGCAAGCATTTTAGACATCAATGGTCATTCTATAAAATGTCCTCCACAACAAAATTAGATACATGTTGCAGATGATGGTAAAGTGTAAGTAATCTTGTCAGCACACTTCAAGGGCAAACCTGAATATGGAATATTTGGTGTGGTTCATTGATGAAGTTACTACTTTGTTGAATTATCATTTGGTTTGATTAGTGTTCACAGGACTTTGTTAAGTGACCCAAACATTTGTCAAATAGGTCTCTCATCTATTGGACAGACAATCTGAGACTCACAGCTTCCTTGTTGTATACAATAGTAATGGCTCAACAACACATTTGTGCAACCTTGGTCTTTTTTATTTAGCTATTATGTTCCCAACTATTACAACTGATTGAAGAACATACATTACACTATAGTATGAGGGCCTGGTAAGACAACTGATGTTTAACAGCATTACTGTGTATAATGGACCTGTGTTCATTTGCATTAGAAGTGTCTTGAATGCAGGGCTTTCCATAAAACTATGATAGTAATTTGCCAGAGCCATTAAAGCTGCTCTAGGTAGGATTTTAGAGTAGCAGCGAGAACTAGCTCGCTCACTTAGTGTGATATTGTGAAGCCCATTAACAAACCCGTTGCATCTCCAGGTCATTGGCAGGCAACACTGCAAAAAATGTATCTTCAAAAATAAGTACACAATTATGAATACAAGGTCATAATAAGTAAATAAATCTGTTAATGGAACACTTGAAAATTTGCTTGTAAGATTTCTTGAAATAAGATATATCTGGATAGATGAGCTCTTGTTAGGTAATTGTGTCTTATATTAAGTGTAGTTAGATATTTTACTAGAAATTAGACAAATAACTTGGTAAGATTTAGATTTTTTGTAGTGAAGGTAGATTTGACAGACCAATCAGGGAACAGAGTCCATTATTGGTCAGAAATCTTCAGGTAGCGGTCAAAATCTAAAGATGTATATGCAGGTGAAGGCTATCAAACATTTAATTCACATATACTGTAGCTGATGGATGTCTATGACATTTCTAACAAATTACATTAAATGTACAGCTCTCAAATCCTACCGACAGCAGCAATAAATGCAGTCTACATTTCTTAAAACGTTGCATATCAGACACACACACACACACGCACACACACACGCACACACACACTCCTGTTTTTATTAAAAAAGTAATTTTCTTTTACAAGGGCCTTTTGGTTTGTTCTTGCATTTTTCTCTTTCAACAAATGTTGTAGTGCGAGGATGCCCTCGCATACCACCCTCGGCTTCCTTCCAGCGTGTGTCTCAGTTATTTCATAAGCACATCATTGAGAATAGCTTCGCTCTGTTTTAAATAGCCATGCTCAAATAACAGCAGAGAGTGCCGGGTCCACTGAAAACACACGCCCGGCTGGTGTGAAGTGGGGTGTCTTTCAGATGGTCGTGATGGATCTGTTTAAGTGTCTGCATGTATTGGATAGGGAGACACCCTGCATTTTCAGGTCTTAGCCCATGAGACTGGGCGTGGTTCTAAACAATAGGTGGTCCAAACCGCTCATGAACACAGTGAGTCGAGAAAACCACTGAATTTCTTCAGGTAACTGGCAATAACGGACGCCTCTGTGGGAGAACGTGTCTGACCATCCTCACTGATAAATAGTCTTCTCTGTTTTCATTTTATTACATTTTTTTAGCTTTATTTCAAGCCTTTTTCGTTCCTGCTTTCCCTCCCCTCCGAGTTTAGTGGAATCTGTCCTGTAAGCTTCTGTGGCTCGTAGGACTTGCCATCAGATGGAGCGAGCTGGCATATGGGACCAAGCGGTGGGTGATCTGGTCGTACGCTCTGGTACGTCTTATCTGCCTGCTGTTGACTAAGGAACGCTCACATTAAGTGTCACCCTGCTTTGCTGTTATCGCAGGGACCCAGGCAAGCAGGGGAGAATACTAGAGTATCTGTTCTGTCTTATGCCTGTGTGTGTGTGTGTGTGTGTGTGTTGTGTTGTGTGTTCAGATACACACTCACACGTGCATGTGCCTAAAGACATGTAAACAACAGGACATGGCAGGATAATTGTATATGCCACAGGTGCTAGTGATCAAGCCACTGGGCGAGGCTTCATTCATCTATCGTCTAAAAAACTAAAAGGTGATTGTAGCCATGCTAATATGTTTACTTCATTTACATGTAATTTACACACACACAAAAAAAAATAAAACAGTAAAACAATGGGGGATTGTCAAAGGACTCCAACACAAGGTGCTCCCACAGAAAGGGTCATGCGGTGTACAGCATGCATACATTGTTCCTATTGCTCTGTTAAAAAGACACGGTGGCAAAGCCTGTCTGAGCTGGAGATTTTAATGTCTGTAGCCTGCAAGCATACCCCCAAAAATGACTTTGTTTGCTGTCGTTGGCTGCACTGTAAACACGCAGGCACGGAGTTGACTAAAATGCTTTGATCCAAAGAAAAAATTGCAAAGTATATTCCAGAAACCTCAATATAAACTAATGCTGATTTTTTAATATATAAATATTTTACTATTAGCTAACATCTATGAGATTATGTTTTCCTAAGATTGAATGAAACCAGCATAACACAAAACCCATTGGATTTGTTGTGGAAGTATAACAAATATATATATATATTATAAATGTATATAAAAATAGGCAACCAAGGTTTATCGTGATTATAAACTCTTGTCCATCCCAATATGTAAATTGATGGCATATATAGCACTATTAGCATTAATGTGCCTCACATTCACCCACACATTTATACACCGATGGTGATTGTTGCCATGCAACGTGCGACCAACCACCAAGAGCAGTTAGGGGGTAGGGGGTCAGGGGGTAGGGGGTCAGGGGGTAGGGGGTCAGGGGGTCCCTGTAAGCCTTGCTCAAGGCTTACAGGGAGGTCAACACCGTTTGAAGCTACAACCAACACCCAGACCACTAGAGCATCCTGCCCAATGTATTACATTTAGCCCATAAGCATCTTACCCTGTTGACGGGGTCATAATGCAGCCTCCGCGGTCTACAGTCATCCTGCAGCCGCACCCCCGCTCAGGGGTGTCATGGTTCATTCCAAAGTTATGTCCCAGCTCATGGGCCAGAGTCACCGCTGCACCTAGGGCGTTGTCGGAGTGATCCTGCAAAAGTGGAAAAACAAATGAGTACACCGCATGCTATGAACTGTAAAAGACTAACATGCGAAGCCTGTGCACAACCATGCAGGTGTTGTGAGTTCATTTGTTGGAAAAGACCTCTTCTCGGGACTGCAGAAGGACATAAACTAGCCTATGTCAGTTTTGTTGCGCCCGTGGGTTTGGGACGACAGTATGCAACTGAATAGTGCCCACCCAATTTGAACCAGAGAAACGTTTTCAATCGGCCCAAATAATCCAAGATAGCTCCTTGGGCTACAGTGTAATTAATGTGTCTTGCTCCCAAATCAAATGTTACCGTCAATCACAACTTAGGTCTGCATAACGTGGCAGCTCAACTGTCTAGCTGCGATATCACAAACCTGGTCCCGTAACACAATAATAGCCTTTTCTGTTCACGGGAGTCTGAATTCATGAGAAATGTCTGCCATTCCGCCACACACTCCGCAAACCTGCGGCTGTATGACTTGGTGCTGCATTGATTTTAGCGAGGTGACTGCCCATCACAAAGAGAGAGCGGAGGGTTTGTGGCAGGGGTGGAAGTTTTACAAGGAGAGATGTGGTGTTAGAATGGCATTGGCAAAAAGGTAGATGTAGGTGGAGTCAAAAACGCTAGACTCAAAATCAAAAACTAAAGGAAATAAAGAGAATACAATACACAATAAATGACAAAGGAAAGGCTGCTACATGCTAGGAGGCAGTACAGCTTGAGGCACAGAGTGGGCTCCCAGAGATTAAATAATGTATCTGCTTTTCTTAGGTAGGACCAGAGCCATGGAAATAACGGTTACGCCAACGGAAGTTCAAAATTGTCAACGTTCACATGGTTCATGGAGAGGTTAAACCTATGACACAATAATTCCTGGAAGTGCTTGGTGGGCAGTTTGAATATATATATACAGATATATAACTTAATTTTTTGGTACATAGTAGTCAATAAATGCACCGATTTACATTTAAAATTAAATGTATAGGGTACTTTTAGTATTTAGGCTAACTTCCGTGAACTATTTTGAAGCTCCACAATCTGGCATTGCTGTGATAAAACAGTCCATTGGAGTGAACGGAGATGGCGTAACTCTGTTCTTTCCATGGCTCTGGGTAGGACAAAAAAGGACCACAGATACAGGACAAACACACACCCACACACCCTATCCTAGATGGATACATTCCAAAACACAGTAGGAATATACACATAATAAACAGATTATATACACAAGGCCACAACACATTTGCAAAGTATAGCAAAGGTGGTGCAGCCCACCATGTCATATACAGTAGTTGTAGTAGTAGTTTTGTGGTACAGTATTTACAGTATTAGACCCCACTACTGTACATACAAGATAAAATAGCATGCCGGGCTGCTCAAGGTTGATGAGAGTTTTGAACTTTCTGCCTTAACAACAGAGCAGCACTGAGGACTTATAAATTACCATCTGGAGTCTGTGTGTATACTGTATGTACAGTATACACAAAGTATACTGTAGTAAGAGTTGTCTATATGCATTTGCCATTATGCACACACATATTACACGTATGTGTAATTTGACATGTAGTTTACCTTTGCTGCATTTACATTTGCAGATTTGTCACAGAAAATGTTATCCTCCACACAATAATATTATATTACCTGGATAATATACAATGTTCCCTTTAACATTATAACCCTATGGAGGAACAAGCAGTGTGCAAAGTGTTAACTGTGTACCGAAATGAAGAATATAATTGGAAAGAAAAAGAAAACCCAGGTACTGCAATCCTCATCTCCATAAAACACATCCTCTCTAAGTTGAGGCTTTATACTGTACACAATATGTTGGGCTAATAAACCCAGTACCTACAAATCTAGCATGAAACACAAGGGCACAAAACCCACAAGAACAAAAGCAGTTAAATTACTAAGTGTACAACTTAAGGCTCCTCCGTGTGTCGTGCAAAAATCATTCAGATTCAAATGCATTCTGCTGGCGTAAACAATAGTTAAGCTTCCATTAAAATGTACATGCGGAATTGTGTAAGCTTTGCCCTTGGATTTACCTAGGTACGTCACCATACATGTCAAGAGAAAGGGTGGTGGCGTGTCAGTGAGCCTTTTAATGACCTCACAAGGGCGTACATGTACTGTGGATCTGTTCCTGTACCTCTGAGTCCATTTTCTCAGAGTGAAGCGGTGTAGTACTGTAGGTGTGGGTACCCTATGAGTAAGAGCTAAATGTTTAGATCACTCTGACCAAGGCCATATGGTAAGTGTTTTGTAGAGTCCAAGGGCATTGGGCCAAAGATATTGGAATAATAACAAAAAGGAAGCATTGTAATGCATTTCAATGGAAGCAAAAATGCATTACAATGCTCGTTTCTGGTCTCTGAAGTGGTCGTGTCACTAACAGCATTTTGGCTGACGTAGGCAGCAACCAGACAGCTATATCTACCAGGTCTGGCCTGGAACAAAGTCACTTTTTCCCAAAACAGTTTGCTGCAAAAATACCGCTGTGGCCTCAGATTGATCGTAGGTACTTGGAAATAAATGTAATATGCTCAAAATATCCGTTAACGCCCCCGGAGAGAAATAATGGGCAATAGTATGGTGAAATCCGTGGACCTCCCCATTGACTTGCATGGAACTCTGGGTCATTTTGGTCTGCTTAAAGGGTGAAAAAAAAACTCCCCTTCCCCGCTTCAAAACATTTAACGAGGAACCCTCTCTGTTAAATTCCATTCTCTCTGCTTGGGCTGCACTCACCATGACGATGCCTCCGGACTGCTCCGCTGTGCACATGCTCATAATGGGCGCCATGCCGATGGTAGTGCCCTGAAAGTAAACCCCGCTGGAGAACACAGCGGTGAGCGTTAGCCTCACGGTACTGGGATTTATGTACAGTGGATGCATGCACACAGTACATGTGCATGTGGAATTGTTAAAGGTACACTCCTCGATTTGTGTCCGGAATTATTCTCCAATTGAAACCCCAGAGCACAAGCCCCTCCCACACCTGAATTCTGAGTCACTGCCACTCTTCTCTAAACATTCGCGGGCCCCATGAAGAGCTCCTATAGGCTCACACCGTTTTCTATCACTCCCGCCCACTATATGGACAAAAAGCAGTGAGCTGCCTCAAGGAGTGTGCCTTTAACCCTTTTCAGGATAGTTAAAGGGCCATCAGCCACCTGATGAGCTGGGCATTGTCGTGAGGTTTCTGCGGCAGGAGCTTCACTTTCCTCCAGTCCAGGAACTCATGAAGCGTGGAGAAGGGGTCCTGGGTGATAGGGCACTTGTCAGCGTCGCTCCACACCTCCAGGCCCACCAGAGCTACGCGGATGTTAAGGGCCCGGTAGAACTGCACACGCAGGTAGAGATAATTATTTACAGGTACAGTACAGTAAGCTATTGCAAGCTAATTGTAAGCTAATACACATTTTATCAAATTTACCAAATATCTCCTCGCATTTCACTAGCTTACAGTTCTCTGTGCGTGTTGAAAAACAATAATCGGATGCTTCTACACAGCCCTGGCTCCATAACACAAAGTGGTGAACACCGCTCACAACAACAATGCTGCTTTGCTTCGCAATGTGCTTCAATGTGTTTCAACGTTTGTTCTGATCTGATCTTAACGTTAGCAAACGTTTCTGAGAATGACTAACCCTACCTTTAATGCGGGAAAAAAGCCTACCACCAAAGAAGTGACAGTTTCTGTCATTACTGTCACAGAAAATGTGCATTTTTAAAGAATATTTTATAGCGCCTAGAAATGCATACATGTTTTGACTGTATTCGGATTCTCAGGTAGAAGTTGGATAACACAAAAGAGACTAATAAAGCAAAACTGAATGCAAGTCTAGTTAGTCACATAACACCTGTGTGGTAAGGGGGCTTTAACAAACGCGTGAACAAGAATTTATTCCTATACTGGAAAATATTATTTTCTTTGACAGCACTTTTGAGCTACTGCGAAAAAGGTCTATTTGTTTCTCTGTGGTTCGAGCATAGAAATCAGCTGTTGTGTACAGATACGCTGGAATAAAAACCTTGCATGCAATCCCTCCACTAAACAATGAGAGGACCTATTATCTTAACTAATGGACAGTACTAATGGCCAGTACTACAGTATGGTCACAAGTTATATAATGGTATTTTGGATTATTTAATTCATCTTGTTTTGGATGATGGGTTTTATCCCCTTATAGCTAACAGTAAGGGCTTCTATTTGACAAATCATGTAATCGGGTTAAACATAATCATCGAGAGTGTCAGTGCGAACGTTTCGTCTTTTTCACAAGAATAGAGCATGTGCCTACTCTGTCTTGTCGTGCATCCTTATGGTAATAAGTCTCCTTATTATACATGCCAGCTTTCCACCCATATCTCTAGAGTAGGGCTCTGACAGAGTAAAAGCCGCAGTTAGAGTCGGACATTAATATATCACACAGTGATCCCATTAATCTCTGCTGCCGGGTATACTTCTATTTTAAAAAAGTGATTTATCTCTCCTGTGCAAAGGGGAGAAGAGATTTTACCTTGTCCACGTAATTGGCTATCTCTGCCAGCCGCTGTTTCACCTTCTCCAAGTCTTTCCCCTGTTTTTGGAACTGAACACAAAACACTGTCAACTAATGTCACTGGACACTGTCAATCTGATAGACACCTTAATAATTGGATGTGTTACTGAATAATTAAATACATGAATCATTTGTTATGTATTGTTTTGCATTTTTTAAACTATACTATATATTTAAAACTATTATGTAAAAAATGTATAGCATTTAGTTAATATAGTTTTTGCTGTGTGAGGATCAATTATTTTATCAGAGTGAGTAAAAAAAAAAAACAAAAAAAAAACATTTGGTTGTGCAGGTTGTCCAAATGTGACCATCTTGATCTAGGGGGATCTCAAAGTGGGTTTGGAACGAATGAAAAGGCCAAAGGGATAGGTGATCTGGCAGAGGTGATAGACTGCAGCGCTGTGGATACAAATTGAGTCGAAGACACAGTCAGCGGCTCTTATGTGCTGCTGTGTGTAACCCAATGCTGGCACAGGAGGCTTTTTAACATGGAAAACGAGCCTGGCATTATGAGTATTCCCACTCCCATCCTCTTTGTTCACTGTCTCAAATTTGCTTTTCTCTTGGCATCATTGGCATCAGAAAGGGGCAGCTGTGAGGCAATTCCCCTTTGGGCCCCTCTGTGCTTCCAGAAGACCTCTGCTGTATCCACATGGCTGTTTCCTGTTTCCTGTTTGCTCCACAGGGGAAATCACACACCACTTCCTGTCCGAGCAGGGCTGCTGCCACCAGACCACACTGCTTATTGCACACTGACCTATTTCTGCAACTCCAATAAGAGCTGCTTTACTATTATGTTAGCTTGTCTTCCATAAAAAGGTAATGTTACTAATAAACTTTTTTGTCAAATTCATTAAATATTTTCTCGCAGTCAACTATCTTAGCGTTCTCTGTGCGTGCTGAAAAAATAGGCCAGTACTTCTACACAGCCCTGGCTTCATTAGAACACAAACAAAGTGGTGCAGACTGCACACAACAACAATACCCTAGCCGTGGCAATGCGTTCTTAATGTCTATGGGATGGACCTTCTGAGGAAGCAGGTGTTTTTGTTTTGATTTGACTTACTATACCTTTAATTGGCAGTTGGGCTTTTAATTGTGTGGTCTTTGTTTAGTGAACACAGCATTTGTGAATTATAGCCCACACAAAGGCATGCATTACCTCTCTGTTGTCTGCAACAATGATCAGCTCAACATATTTGGTTGTCTGCTGGGCATGCCTTTTATGCTGTGGGAGACACAAATGTGAAAAAGAAAATATTTCAAATTTGAGAAGTTTCGCCCTGGTAAACAAGAGTGAGGTAATGTAATATAGTACAGTTTCCTGCGGGCCTATTTTGAAACCCCCTTGACAAAACCAAACAAGTTTCAAACACATTCATTATTGTAAGATGAAGCCGCTAATGTGCCATCTGTAATTCCACCCAGTTTTGCTTTGTTCCATGCCGTGTAGAATAACAAAGAAATCATTAAAGGTGTTATTATTCAGGTGCCTATTTGTGCATTATGTTTTCATCGACATTTCTGCCCCACTGTCCAGAATAACTGGTGCATTTAATGCCATGAAGCAAATGCTGCACTGAGGATCACGAGCATTGTTGGTAAGCTTTATTGTTTTAACTAGACATTATCATGCTTGGGACTGTGCAGGGAGCAGATGGGTCCCCATCTCATCTAAGACAATAAGATTGCAGCTTTCTGAACTAATCTCATTATTGATGGAATGCCCCTCACGTGCAGGTCTCTCAACCTATGTAACAGTTGAAGTAGCACAATAACACTAGCGCTCGCGTTGCATCCTAAGCCAGTCCTACCCAAACTAATGCTTTGTGCATTGCTTGGTTGGAATTAGTTTTGCTGTGATGTCAGATATCACGGCGCGTTAATATTGTGACACGACAAAGGCTATAGGTTAGGAACCGGTGTAATGTACTGGATTTGTTGTAAACTATTTGTTAATTAATGAATGTCATCCATTATCGGAATCTCACCCGAGTGCTAAAGGATTGGAAGGGGCTTCTGATTTGGTTGTCGGGGGCAACAGAGGACATGTTGAAACCGTGACCACAGCTTCCTTGGTTAATATCGAGCTCTTCCACTTGGTAGATGAAGTGGGTGCTGTTGTCAGGGTTAGACGCGGGCTCAATGATGACTGTCCTGTTTTCAAGCGTGATGAAACCTCTGCAGAGATAAGAGCACACGGTCTGGAAGGTTCTGCTTTGCTTGCAGTGAGCCATTTACCGCATGCACACGACAATATCATACTGATTATGGCAGCCAAAAGGACTACCTGAAAACTATGTAACACATTAAATAAAAATGAATATATACTCATCAGTTAATTATTAATGAACATACAGTAATATATTTATTTTTTTATTTTTTACGCCATATTATCACACAATTATTTGTCAACAGATCATTTTTACATACATATTAAAGGGAATCTATACCAGTTGTACTGGTAATGTCCTTTGTCATTAGCTTTTTTTGCATCGTTAACAGGGTGTCATGGCATACTTAACATTTTCTCATTCAAGTATTGCGTCTTTTGGGATATTTAACAAGAAGATGACCGCACACACATGCTTAGTGTCGGTGCTCAGAAGCTTAGTCAGAATGTGTCTCTTCTGCCTCTAGCCATTATCAGATTTCAATGGGAGTGAAGCGCAGATGATTGCTGGAAGTGTCCGTGAGCAATGTGAATAATGCATGATGTATACATCCTACGCATGAACTGTGGGTAACTAGTATAAACTAAGACAGGTTTATACTGATTATAAGTTACATGTGATGTATTCTTCCTACGCATTTGCACCTTGAGTGGCTATGAAGTCATCATAACAGAGAGCTAACGGTAACTAGTACAAACTAAGACAGGTTTATACTGATTAGAAGTTACATGTGATGTATTCTTCCTACGCATTTGCACCTTGAGTGGCTATGAAGTCATCATAACAGAGAGCTAACGG
>JAODLL010004554.1:0-14571 GCA_026546735.1 Forbesichthys agassizii | reverse complement strand
TATTAAAATACTACTGTAAACACACTTTACAATAGAAAGGTGCTCTAGTGTGTATTACAATACATACTGTATACACACTTTCCAAATAAAAGGTGCTGTAGTGTTACACACTTGCTTATTAAAATACATACTGTAAACACACTTTCGAAATGAAAGTGGTGGCAGCAGTTAACTGTAGCAATAAACTACTTAGTACACAAAGTACACATGTGATATTTATGTATATTATTCCTGTATATATATGCATTAATAAAAGGAACGTGATTAAGTATTAGCTATCACCAAATGAGCATGAAATCCATAGTAACGGTGCCGCTGCTGCCAGATGCTGTTCTAAGATTATACACATCATCATGCTGTAGAACACGGTCTTCTCTATGCTACAAAGACGAGCTGCGTGAAATCAGCTGGAGTCTGGGGCAGGAGGTGGCACAAACAAAAAAAATGGTAATATGGTAATCATTTGAGATATTTCACTAGAGTGGAGGCAAACCGGAGGAATATGTCAAAAGGGAAAACGGTTTGAGCTTGAAAAGATCCTATTTGAGGCTGTTGAGAGTGAGCAAAACCCATTGTCTTGTCTAAGGAAACGGCACATAGAGGAAGCTGATGGTTTGAAGTGAAAACTGACCTTTATTTTCTCATCCACATGAAACTAGGACTGTGCAAAAAATCGATACAACTGAGCATTGCAATATATATATATATTTTTTTTTAACAGGCCTACTGTATCGATTTTCCATCCCCTGGCGTCAGTAAAAAACAATCTTTTTTAATGGGGAGGTAATATGTAACGACGTGTGTTGTTGACTAGTGAGCATGTAGGCATGTTGACCAGTGTTGACAGCCTAGTCCATGACAATGTGTAACAGTGGCAAGCCAGTTGTGCTGCAGCCATACGTTACATTTCACTCTCCAATAAAGGATGCTATGGCAACATACACTAGTCTATTGTGGTGCATTCACCTTTTGTGTGGGGGGACGGGGTTAAAGTCCCTGGTGGGACAGACTTACTCATGGCATCGTGGTTGGTGTTTCCCATTATTACATGTTTAGTATTACTGTAACACAAATTACGCAAAATAACTCAAGAATAGTTGTACAGGCTTAAAGGTTTAGACCTTTTGCTCACAGTTTCGTCCCCCCTACATAATAAATCTCTCCTGCGCCTATTGCAATACTGTATGTATCGCATATGGCATATCTATCGTGATACGTATTGTGAGGTCCTATAGTCAATAGCCAGACACCCAGTCCTACTCTATTTGAAAACTAAATCTAAATAAACCTCTCGGCCATTTGTGTTCTCTAAATATTCAACAGTAAGAGAAAGGTAATGTGGATGGTATTGTTGTAGATATATAATATTGCTTAGATTATTTAACAAGAATGTTTCTACAAAAGGAAGAACATTTTGTTATTTTTCAAACAAATGGTTGCACATATAAAGATGTTGGCATATACAGTGTAAAACAGGTGAACAGCAAAGAAAGCCTAGCTTAGTTCATTGCATATACTTCCAGATATATTTGCTGCAAATATTGGTCAGCGATGAATACTGTATGTAAAATGTGAATTTCTACTGAATTTATTTAAACAATTTGACATGTTTCCAAAGTGGAAAACTGTATTATATGCACACATCATAATCACTTGACCCTTGACACTTTATTTCTGTTTTCACATTCTTATTAATAAACATTTATGCCCAGCCAGGACCACTTAGCAATTATTAATGTTAATGCGGTTAGATGTAGACAGCCTCTTATTTTCACATATTTCCTCTGGCAGATATAATTCATGAGATTGCTGAATATTTTGCTTATCAGCACATTACATGTGTGTCTGCAGAACACTGACACAGATGACTAAAGACTTGCCATAGAGAATCATGTCTAGAGAAAGTCTCATCTGTGGCAATGTGAATCTGATGCACAGTACATCTAGAGTACTTGACAGCATGATGCAACACATGCAATGTCTTTCCATTGAAAAATGATAGGCGAGACAACGTGGAAACAAGGTTGTTTGCATATCGGCTTTGTGGATACAGACTTGATAGTCAGCGCCAGATTGCCAGCCATTTCACCTCCATGCTGGTAGAGAGCCTGTCAAGCTGTCACCGATGTTCAATTAAACTATCGTTTCAATCAACAAAAAAAAACTGTTCTTTCTAAAGTCATGACACAGAGACTGTTTTAAATTGTATTGTTAATTTGAGGCCTTGGATTACATCAACTCGTGTAATGTATCAAGTGCCTGATAAGATAGTATAAGTAAATCTAAAAGCGTGTTCGTCAACCGCAGCAAATGAAGATTGGTTGGATGGCGAAAAGGGAGGTGTGGCTGGGAGGTGTTGCTGCAACTCAACTAGTTCATGTTCCCTGATGTTCAGGCAGCGAAAATACAAACAACGTTTTTTTTCTAATATTTATTTATTGATTCTATTTTCTATCGGCACAGTGTTGTTGTAACTAAGAGATTCAATGGGAAGAAATGTTTTTTCTATGCTTATGTCAAATAATTGACACACAAATTAACCAGACACAATTTCTGCATAGTGGGGCTTCGCATGCTCAGTAGACAATTGTAACGCAACTAGGCTGCACAACTATAAATACGGAGCATGTCAGCATATACCCGCCCATGGTTTTAACAACGCAGACCTACTAAAGTCTAACTCAGGCTTCTGCATCTGTGAAAAAGATGACAGATGTTTGAGCAAAAACAGCCGCAGATGATTTAAAATATATATGACTTACATTTATTAAAAACATTCAAATAAAAATTCATAAAATATATCATAGCCTACGGTTAATTGCATTCTCAAGTGCAATCAGAGAAACATCTTTCTTAAAACACAAAGATGACAACCTTTTGACCTTCTCTGTGTGACCAAAACATACAGTATCAGGACCACAGGTCAACTGTCAAATGTCTAAAGCTAGAACAACACCAAGGTGTGGACTAGTGACTGGGCGTCTTCTAGCGACAGCCTAATTACCATATCTGTCGTCGCAATTGTGCAAGTTCCACGCTCTTTCAGGTACCTTCTGAGTCTGCGCAGACCACTCAGAAAACAGCAACAAGGAAGTTGCGGGACTATTACTGACAGCTAGGAAAGGACGAATCACAACACTGACACTCAAATCTAGTAGCCTAGTGCTTGCGTTATCAAATGTAGGCCTTTCTATGTCTTTTGTTAATTCAACATTAAATGAAGAGAAGACAAAGGAGTCATAAGAAACCCAGACAGGAGAGCAACATTAAGCATATCCATCCATTTGCCGTCATTTGGAGGTATCATGTTGAAATGCAAACTGTAAACAGTTTACTTGTTTTTGGACTACTTAAAAAAAAAAATGTCTCAGTTATTAGGTTTTTGTGTTTTTTATATTGATATTACTCTGCAAGAAAGTCTGAAAAGCCTTTACCTAGATTCTGATTGGTGTAAACGCACCATCTCCCGCTGCTGATTCCAAATTTGAATCGCTAGAGAAAGTTGATAGAGCGTCGGGTTTTGGCGAAATTTCTTGTGATAAGCAGTCGCTCCCACACGCACAAGCGAAAATCGCTGCGGTGTAGTTCTAGCTTAAAGGCACCCTACCGTAAAGTGGTGGCTACTGCTCACTGCCGTTCCATCTTCCAGATAATGTGTCTCCGTATAATGGTTCGCAAAGAGGCCCCTGAGAACAGGAAACAAGAAACGGTTAAACATAGTTATAGTTCTGTGTCGGACAGACATTTTTCCAGAGAACTAAACAAAATGTTAACAAAGATTAGACATACTGAAGTCCATTTGTAAACTAAGATTTTGAGAAGTTAAGAACAAATCATCTTTCACAAATATAACAGCATATAAATAAGCAGAACAGCATATTAATATATTAGGTTTCGAATACTTGATGGTATTTCCGAACGAGTATTCGAATACTCTTTCTAAAAAAAAAACGTTAAAAACACTCAACTATAATTAGGAAAATAAATGAAATAATCTTTGATTTCTCCTGTATTAGCCAATAAAAGTGTGTGTTGAATGAATAACCTCGCTCTCTTCTTACAAACAGAGCCAATTGCAATCAATTGTGTTGATGACACAGTGTAGGGCAGGCAATTACATTACAACATGTGGGTTTATATGGAGACAGTAGGGATTAATGGGAAAACATGCATGTATAATATGAAAAAATGAATACTCGAATCCCAATATTGAAATCGAATACATACCCAACAAACTAATACCTGAATAATCGAATATTTGGGGCCAGCCCTATAATATATAGTATAAACATAATGAAAATATTAACTATATTGTATGCACATTGCACAATATATTAAAGAATAAACAAAGAATAGGCATAATTACAAGTAGTAATTGTGTTGTGTTAAACAGATCCCTGTGGCACATCATTTCGGGATTTCTGGGACCAAAGATAAACATATTCTCCAATTCAAAACTAACAAGTGAAATACAATGATAAGCTAGAAGCAGGGGGAAAAGCAGGGGGGAAAAGCGTCCAAAACTAAATTGAATTATATGGGGTGTTTGAAATGATCTCAAGATACAATGTGTGTTCCTTTTTGCATGTGCGCATTAGGAAAACTAAATATTTGTTGTGTTCACCACCTCAGGGCATGAGCAGATGGGTACAAAGTACCCAACCCAAGCACTGGCAAGGGAGCGCTAGACACACCCACCGCCACATCTGTATAATCACACTGACACAGCAGCAAGGGTGACTTGATAATGAGAGGAGGAGCAAAGGAGAGGAATATTCCAGAAGATTGAGATGATTTACCTGCATAATATTAAGTGATGTGATTTCATACTACAAACAGCGAGTTAATCGTATTTCAAGATGCAAGATGTTCTGGACAAAAACAGACAGACATTCTCACATCCAGTAAACATGCCAGTGTAACCATTAACATCGTGCTCTGCACTGCTATCACCTATAGCATGTAGATCCCAACAGCTGATTTTTACTGATCGTCTTACGTTGGCTTTGTGACCTGTTTCAGTCGGGCTATACTGTCAGTGGCACAAACATGGTCCAGATTTGTTTGCATTTCACTTCATTAAATGCCCATTACGGATTTAATGTGCCTTATCATGCCATTAGCATCCACTAAACAAAATCTGATAAGCCAGAAGGCAGTAATCACTCAAAGTGCCCCCCATGTCCCACTATGGGTATTCAAATAAAATACAACAACAAGCATGCCTAATGGAAATGCCACATGAGCACACGCGCACACACACACACACACACACACACACACACACACACACACACACACACAAGCACGTATTGTACAGTCTTAAGGTATAGCAAAAGCACCGCCTTCCTGAATGAAAGACAACTCAATGGGAACCTGATTTGTGTTGTGCCTGTGATAGTTGTGCCTGTGATAGTCCCCAGCTAAAACCTTGGTGTTGTTATTTTGTTTAGATGGCAGGCTGGGAAAAGCTGGCTTCGAGACTAGCAGCATGACATACAGTACTAAATTGAAGCTGTGGGTTTTACATGGTGGGAGCTGTCTGTAATCAACTCCTTGGCATGGTTACACATGTTTATTAAGCCATAGATGATTGCATGTGAAAACCGCTTTGCATGCCATGGTTGGCACTCGTTTTGATCTGATCTGATCTATGTGAGGTCAAATGAAAACCTTTGGGTATCCACAGTATAGGAGGCATAAAGTACAGATGATGTGTCTGTGTGCCTATATCTTATGGCCTGATGCTGCAATCATTCCCTGCTTTCTACTAGTACAGCCACTAGACTTTTCATTGTGACCATGAGCAGAATCCTATACTTAGACTGGGCTGGCTATAGATTTCCAATAAGTGTGTTCTATGTGGATATCAGAACAGCTCCATATTTTTACGCTCCCTTCAAATGAATAGCCGCTGGCCGACTATCCTCGGGCGGGATAGCCAATCAAACGTAATTTATAACAGAGAGACAGACTTTGAAGTGGCATTAATAGCCTTTCATCTCAGTTCTTAAGGATTGGCCTTATGGCATGACTGCCGGCAGCACAAACCAACATGACTTCTTCCAGTGCTAAATTGAATGGGTGAGTGAGAAGACAGATTTAGTGCGATAGTGACATCACAGTGGTATCACTATTTCAACCAATAAGGAATAAGGAAGGAGAAGGCCGGTTTAAGATAAATACTTAACGAAATGAAATGAAACTAAAAAGTGAACTACAATATATTCAGTGTCATGCATGTATTAAATAATTATAATATGTATCATTAGATGTAATTATATTATACTTTGAATATTCATTCAGTTCAATTACATGTATCTCTGAAAGATAACCCATTTAATAGGCAAATGTTTTTAATAGCTAGAATCAATACACTTAATTCCTTGTATCAGAGTATGTTGTGTTTCATTAAACACATGCTTTACATTTAATAATATTTGACTTAACAGTTATGTAGATAATTATGATAAATTGTGTGCTTTTTAAAATATGTAGCAATATATATATATATATATATAAAAATAAAAAATAAAATAAAAATATATATATATATATATACTGTATACACATTAAGTATATACAAATATAAGAGTCCCCTTGGATGTAATGTTGATAACAAACGTGTGCTAAAGACTTTGTTTAAAAAGAACAAATTAAGTCTAATACTGATACACTATTAACAAGAGCCTTGTTACTGATATCAGCATACCCTGTAATAATAATAATAATAATAATAATACAATATTTAATATATTTTCAGACCTCCTGAGACTCATTTTAATATATGTGACTCCACACCTCGTGAAATAATTCACCATAATGTGCAGCCCCTTGAGCATGAAACCGTTTGAGAGCAGCCAGCTTCTGTCCTCAATGTCTGCCTGCTCATTTTGAACAGAGACACTGCACAGTAACTTTTAATTTAGAAACTCAGATTCAGCGAGGCTAAACTCTGTTTTAGCTCGACTGAAACAAATTGACTACTACTACAGTAAGAGAGAGAAAGACAGAGGATGACGGAGAGAGAGTGGAAGAGAGAAGGAATGAAAGGGCTGTGGTTGACAGCTCTAATTCTATTTCCACGTATGGCTGCGTTCTAAATTGATTCCCATACAGCTCCGTGTCCCGTCGGCTTAAGCATGGCTCTGCTTAGAGCTGCAGAGTGCCCAAAGCCAGAGAAGAGAGGGTGTGCGTGTGTGCGTGCGTGCGTGTGTGGGTGTGTGTGCGTGTGTGCGTGAGTGTGTGTGTGCGTGGCAACAAAATCCGCCATGCCGAAGACTTTAAGCACTGTGCTCCTTCCCTCTTTCCCCAGCTTTGTGAAAGATTAGTCACGTATACTAAGCGATCCTCCTCTCAGACCACACATGTCCTTGCCCTTTAATAATCTCACGAAACTGTACGTGTCAATCAAGCCACTTTTGTAAACACGTTCGCACATGCTTTCTTAGTTACATTGTTTTATTTTTAAACCACACCTAAAGGTTTAGTAAGTGATTTTAAGATAATACACATTGTTAAATTCACCAAATATCTCTTAGCAGTCCGCTACATTACTGTTCTCTTTGTGCGCTGAAAACATCATCCTGTACGTCGACACAGCCCTGACTGCGTAAATCCAGCAGGCAGTCTTCCCATATCAAGTCAGTGGGCTTATAGGCCAAGCTTAATTAAACCTTGACTTAACGATGCAAATGGTATTGCTCTTTCCTGAGTCTACAAGCTTGTGCAGTAAAATATTAAACTCACCGTCTATGTACACGTTAAATATTTTAGCATTAGACAAGAGCAAAAATACATTAGCGTGCTTTTGTTTACTTAAAGCAGTAGTGCACAGTGTGTGTATTGAACAGAGAGCAGAAACATTGCATACAGCAACGAGTGCATGTGCTTCCCCCAATTGTGGGCCTGAGCTTCGGGTTCGCATTCAATATGGCTTTGCAACTGGAGGTAAATCTCATGTTTTTATCATGCATTATACTCCCACGCTGTTGTTCCTGCTTGGTGACGTTCCACTCCAACAAGGCTAGCTATCAAACTGTGTGGAATGGATGTGCGTAAATAGTTGACAACGGTTGCCTTGTTATAATACTTAACAAAACTGCACCAACAAAAATATAATTGAGTGTGCTTTCATGTCAGTTGAGAACAGATAAAATAACTGTTTTGATGTTTGTAGATTAATACAGCCATTCCTGCCGGGAATGTCACACACAGGCTATTTTACCTGGTGGGGTACAACCATTATCACATCGGGTTGCCAGCTCGGTAGTTGGCATTGATCTTCTTTCTGACAGTTCAGCTCAGATCCCTAAAAAGCCAACAGAAATACTCTTTCAAGCCACCAACATACAATCTGTAGCCGACCACCTAGAAACCCGACATCCACTAACACACTCTTCTTCTGTCTGTCTGTTTCCATGTAGCTAGCGAGTACAGCTTCAATACCGCTGGATCACACGCACCCGTTGCCTTACAGCTCTGCGTGTAATGCGGCGCCCAAGGCCAGCGCAGTCTGAGCTATACGGCTGGCAGTCCATCAAATCACAGAGACAAACGCGGAGCGAAAAAAAACAAAAACAAAGAAAACACAAAGCAAGCGGAGAGCCGAGGGCCATAGCCAGACATGAATCATAGGCAACCAAAGGTTACTGATACGCTGAGAGCGGCTACAACTCTCCTTTTTACTTTTATATAAAGCAGCAAACGTGTCAGGAGCCACACATAAACACTATTATGTATTTATTAGACCACTGACCAGGATGCTATCGCTAGTCATTCGGCCTGATGTGTTTTCAGTACAACAATCGTACAACATTGGAATCGTACAACATGCACTGGTTGACAGTAAATATGGATGTATGCACATGCATGTATGGAAACAAGGTGTAGTTTATACAACAAGCTGTATTTATTCATTTATATTTTATTTTTTACCCGAAGGACAAGAGGCTGCTATGGGTCAGAGAAGTGACTAGTGGAAAATATGAGTACCTAGTACCTAAACTCAGTTTGCTATGAGCTAGAGTGCTCATCAGGACTGATTTGATTAGAACCCCTTTTAACTAGATATATTGTATCTAATAAATACATGGAATAACCATCCTTTTATTTCAAGGGTGCATATTTTTCATGAATTTTAGGAAATAGCAGTACTCTGCAAACATATCGATTGTTTAAAAGATACACACAAATATTGACAAAGGCCCTGTAGAACCAAACTGCAGTAAGTCTATGCAGTAAGTAATGTCAGCTACAATATTGTAAAAGTCCTTCTTTAAAGTGACTCTATATGACTTTCTGCCACTAGATGTCACCAATAAGTGCACCGTTGTCATAGAAAATGTCTTTCCATAACTAGAACGTACTTTGTTTGTCTTCCAGTATACTGTAATATGAACATAGACTTAATTCTGCAAAAGTCATAAGAAATTACAAATATATATATATAAAAATACTATTTTATTGTTGTTGTATAACTATTATTTAAATTTACACCAAATATATTGTGATTTATAGTTATACAAATAATACTATTTCAGTGTTGGTATATAAATATTCTTTATGCACACGTGTTATAACTTTGAATAGCTCCCACTTGGTCAAAATAATTAAACAACAGTACAGACATATTACAAAATAGAACAGTTGCATTGGTGCTAGAATAAATACTATTAAGCAATTCCTACTTGTACTGTACTGTAAACCAATGTGTTTTACCTGATTACCATTCATAGAACTCATTTATATTGCAGGTTTTGCCAAGTAGAAGATCGAGACTGGCTGCTGACTCCAAACAGTCAGCAGCTAAATCAAGGCGGCTAACTTAAATCATTACAGTGTATTTGTATTGCAGATTCTACCCCAAAGAGCTTGTTGTGTTTCATCTCATCAGTAGGTTGCTTAATGAGCTATGTGTGGCAAAAGCACTGCATGACTTCTTTATTATACCTTATTATATACAATGGAGCACAGGAGATTTCTGTTCGCCGGGTGATGCTTGTAGCCATCATCACCCTCAAGAAGTAATGAATCATAAACTGCTTTTATTGTGGGTTTTACATATACAGTATAGTACAGCAGCACTTCATAACATCATATCTTCTTAATGTGTTTTAACACGTGTTTAGTTTATATTGGTACACCATATAACTGTACACTCTCATCCAAAGTAGCATTAACACAAGTAAAAACAAGTAAAGGGAGAGAATCTAAATATATAATGCTCTCATAGGTGTCCAGTGAGTACAAGCTTCTGGATCCTTTGAGCATGTGGTGTTTTATAACCATTGTTTGTTTTCTGTCTGGCATTGAATTTGACCATGGGCTACTGACACACACGTTTCCTTGTTCCCAGAGGCAAAAAAATAGACTTTATACGCTTTTTGACTAATTTATTTAAAAAATGTTGCGGTGGGTGGGAGGATAACTCATGGACAGGGTTCTGCGATCACTGCTCATACCTGTGTGATTCATAGTGAAAATTGGCCACACTACATCAAGCGCTTGGCTCTGTCCTAGGGTCAGTATGAATCAGTGCCAACGAGTGTGCTTCTGGATGAAGGGAAGTGTGATACCAATGGCACCAGGTGGATTACAAGCAGGTCTACCCTCAGGCAGACAAAATGGCCTCTATCACAGCTTGCATGAATGGTTAGGATCATTATTAATGTGAGGTGATTTCAGAGTGCCCAGCTGGATATTAGATGCGGCTTATACCCTGCCTTCTTGGTGTGAATCAGCTAGTTGAAGTTATTTCCTGAAATGGTGCCCTAAGTTCAATTTAGTAGGCTATGTGGTTGTGGCCAGATGGCCTCAGTGGCATGGGGGATGGGGCACAAGCATGGGGTCAGAGCAGAGGGTCCAGCAACAGCCAGGAGGAGTCCATCTGGACAACAAAGCACACCTGTGACAAATTAACCTCTCTCTGTATCTCCATTGGGTTTCAGACAACGAGTGACGAATCGGTTGGCTTGTATGCGGGAAACACAAAGGCAACTTGTAACTGTATCTAACCTTTACTTCAACCGCATGCTACCAAGAAGAAAAAAAAGTGTATTTATAAAGTCTTATTTTGTAGTTAACACGCAAAGCCACAGAAAACCACATTACGCCACAAATTACATAAACGGAATATTTTCCAGTATGTACCACATAATATACCAGACATATCCACCAGAATCTCATCTGCTCTGTTAGCATGTTGTTTCAATTCACAGCCTTTTTTTCTAAAAGGCTGTGATTGTACTGCTATAAATGCACCAAATTTATGTCAACCTAATAATGGTTAACAGGCCGCAATACCTTTTCTTAAGTCTGGTATGATTGAACCGAACAGAAATTAACATTGTTTTCTTTGCATTTCAATATGCTGAGGATTGTTAATTCTCCTATGCCACCGTATGTTTATCTATATTAATTATGCATTCGGCAGCCAAATAATGGTTACTAAATCTAAATACCTAGCTTGTTTAAGTTTGGTGAGACATAGTCCCATACACTGTACAACTTACAGAAATTAGTCTTCCCGTTACTGTTTAAATATTAATAACAAGCTGCAAAGCAGAACAAATAAGTGATGTGGGATGTTCCAGGGAGGTGGCCTATTATTATTCACTGAAAAAAAAGTAAACAAAAACATAAATGTTACTGTCAAAAGGTTCATATCTGTTCAATTAATCTTTGGTTATTCTCTTGGGCAGCCTCATTGTTCGGCCATACCACTCTGCCTTTAGGGGAAATATGCAATTAAGTGTTGAGTGGGAAATCATATTAAAAAGGTGTTATTTTTTGTTTCTCTTTCATCTATTGCTTTTTCTCCTATTGTATAATAAAGGACTTTAATAAAGTGCGGTGCATATCACTGAGATTAAATAGTTCTCAACTGTGTTCCACACACCATTGTACCTGCTAAATGACTTATGGCTGTCCTCCACAATAGTACGGACTGAAAAAAAGAGGCCCTCACTCCTCCCAAAGCATTGTTTTCACCCTCTTAAATAGTAGACCTCCCACCATTTATCCTCCTCGCATTATTATCGGATGATTCTCCAATATGATAATATCCAATGTGTCATTCTCCAGACCATTAACCTGGCATTGCGGCGGAAGGCTCTCTGTATCGTTCCACCATGAGGATGCGGGTGACAGAGCTGTCGCCGCGTGGTGTCAGCGTCACGGTCTGGGCAGGTATCGACTGCACGCTGGCAGCAGGTGACAACATAATAGGAAGTCATGCTCGGATGAAACCTTAAATAATCGTGTCCCTGTCACTGAGGACAGATAGTCGGTGGGTAAGTAGCATATTGCTGTCTCCGGAACAATGACCGCCCTTCGCTGGCCAGACATTAAAGCTCACATACAGTATTTGTCACCTGTGGGGCTCACTTTAATCTGCTCTTGTTAACTGTTAATAGATGATAATAGCTACAGTTTAATATTGTCACACTGACACAACTCATATTGTACACACATGCCTACCCTTAGCAAGGTACAACAACAGGATCATTTATCTAAAGCTACTTAGTAGTGCATTTTGAGTTCTGGGTTCCTATTTATAGAGCCAGAGATGCGTACAGTAGAAACACCTGATTATTGTTTTCATTGTTTGCATGCGCACAGAACAAGAATCTAATTAGTAAAAATTAAAATAAGTAGATATTCGCTGAATTCCACACAAAGTGTATTAGCTTACAATCACTGACTCGACCTTTGTAGATTAAGTTCAAATATTCAGTAACCATTAGAGGCTTATTGTTTGCTTTGTTTCACAGATCCAAAGTAAGTCCGTTTTGTGCACATTTCCTATGTGCACTTGGAGGCTTAATGCCGCCGCCTCTTGGCGTCGTCATTCGGCGGCACGTCAAGGAATGCAACATTCAAAAGGTAAAGTCCAATTTACGGAGGAGCTCAGAAACCTGCAGATATTCGATGCATGTTTATGGCTTGGCGCCCAAAAAATAGAACCGCGCTCTAAACCTTGGCGTCGCCACGCATTAGACCAGTGGGCGTTGTCCCGTTAAAAATAACTAGTTCTAAAACTCTGGCGTCTTTTGACGCGTGTTGATGCTTTCAGTGTGCGTTGGCCTTTAGGCTTCAAGGGTGTAAAATAAGGGCTTGCAAATAACTACTTAATAAATGAATAAATCAACTATCGTGTTTGCTTCAGCTGTCAAGTTTTCCATTGTCTTGTACAACCTGTACAGTGTTAAATGTACTCTTTGCCCAATACTGTCAAGCTCAATAATGATTCAGCACAGCAGAATATTCTTCACAACACGCTTTGACATCCTCAAGACAAACATCCTATTTTCTGTGTACAGTAGTGTGTGCTGTGTTTGTTTCTTTTACAAATGCATATTGAATGTCTGAATGCATTGTGGAGAGTTCTGTTATGTTCCTAAAAACAGATTATGCAAAAATGTGTGGATACTGTATACTGTAGACACTAGGGCTGTCCCGAATACCATTTTACAGGTTTCAAATACTTGATGGTATTTCTGAACAAGTATTCGAATACTCTTTCTCAAAAACACCATTAAAAACTTTCAACTATAGTTAAGAAGTGTAACAGAAATAGTCTTCGATTCTTATCTTCAGTGAGCACACATGTAAACATAGCCATGCGCTCAAAATGGCCACTTTGATTGACACGTCAATTGAGCCAGTCAGATAGCATATACCTCCTTACCACCAAGTGTGAATGAATAGCCTCGCTCTCTTCTTACAAACAGAGCCATTTTGCAATCAATTGTGTTGATGACACAGTATAGGGCAGGCAATTACATTTCAACATGTGGGTTTATATGGAGACAGAAGGGATTCATGGGAAAACATGCATGCATAATGTGAAAAAACGAATACTCGAATCACAATATTTAAATCAAATACATACCCAATGAACGAATACCCGAATAATCAAATATTTGGGGCCAGCCCTAGTAGACACTAAAGATGAAAACATGAAATAACTGATAAAACATGACAGAAAAGCTGTTGAGGACAAGGACAATATGTAATGATAATACTGTTAAATTGCATTGAAGATATACATGTGCATCATCAAACCACACAGTGATGGCTGTATTGTGTCGCAGGAGAAGTTCATGTTCAGTTTATAGCCATTCATTCCCATACAGAGTATACAAGTGAACGTAATTCCGTGTCTCACGGTCCAAGGTGCAATATGAGTCACAACGCAAGTGCAGCATGCATCACAAGGCTTTATACAATACAGAAACAAAGTGCATTGCCGTGACAGCAGAGTAAGGCACAGTGTCTATGGCGACTGGAGCAGTATAGTGCATAAGTGCAAACTATCCTTAGGCTGTACGATCTAACAATAGTATACACACACAGTATAAAATATGGATAACAGGATAAATGAACATACGTACAAGCTATGCAGTGTGACATTATAGACCACTGTGTAAGTGTAAAGGTGTACAGATAAGTCCACGGGGAATATTCCAAGTACAGTATGTGTGTAACGTGTGTGTGGGGGAGGGAAGGAAGGAAGGATGGGGGTGGGGGGGCGGGGGGGGGGGGGGTGTTAGAAGTTTACATTGGGCA
>JAODLL010004553.1:0-10000 GCA_026546735.1 Forbesichthys agassizii | reverse complement strand
TGTTCCCGTGCATAAAGGATGGGGGACTTGTAACACTAGATAGGGGCAATGCGCTGAGGTTAACAGACAACGCCCTTTCCCAGACTGTATCCCCTACTGACCATTACTAGTCGTACAAGGTTATAGTTTACGGCGAGCAACCAGATATCCTTGAACTACTCCTATGAAAACAAAGCAAACGCTTATTTACCATTTCTCTCAGTTTGTGTTAACCAACGCCTGGAAACATATGCCCGTCCCTCCCTTTGTCTGCAGCCATAATGAATATATGAGCGTGCTCCATTTGACACCTCAGGAATGGATGTTGCACAGGTGGACTTAATTGTTGTCGCTATTCATAGCACCACCTCCTCTGCTTTTATTCTCCTCCTGAATCACGTTTAAAAGGAAATCATTTGAAAAGTGAATAGTGACCTTCAAAACAAGCAATGCATCCATATGTTACTTTGTTGAGGCAGCTGTATTATTAAATGTTGTTTTGTTTACATATGCTAGCCCATTTGTTCTCTGTAGCACAGCTTTATAATGGCTGAACATGGTAACTCCCTCTGCTGCAGAATCAGGCAGTGGATTACATGCCTCGTCCAAATGGCTGATTTATTAGATGTATTTATTTTACATGTCCCTGAGCAGTATTTAGACAATGTAAAATGTCTCTGAAATGGTTCAGCTCCACATAATGGTCTTAACTTCCTTTCTAAAGGCAACATACAGATTATTTTTATAAATATCAGATGGCAATTTATTGGCAAGAATACTTAAAACATCTGATAGATTACCGTGCAAAGACATATTGAGTTTCACCCATCCCCCGTTCATACCATCTGTTTTTCAGTAGAGCTGCAAGTCAATAATAGCATCAGTGATTCTATACATTCAGCTAGGGCTGGACGATATGGCCAAAATGTATATCACTGTATATTTTTAAATGTCTGTCTATACGATATCATTCCGATATCGATATGAACAATGTAAGCCTCAGAAAAATGCATTTGCAAGTTTATGAAATCTCCTATAAAACTAACATTTTAAAAATAAAGGTACAAATAAATGTTCGCCTTTTAGCCTTAATACAAACAAGAAATGTGAAATCACACTCAAAATAAATCAACAAAACTCAACTGTGTCTTCCGGTTAGTACAATATTTACCTATAATTAATGGAGGCTATATTTATGTCCACCAGTAAGGGTCAGTAGCGGTTGTGACGGGCTCTGGAAAGATCTTATGAATTAGACGCAGCCAGCTAGAATGGTAAGCTAGCAGTTTCACAGAAGACGTGTTAGCAGAGGAAGCCGTCATGATACGTAATATTAAGCCTTTCTGTTACATTTGTTGTTGGGTGAGAGAGTTAATTAAATTGTCTGGCATGTGAAAAAAAGCTCACTACTCTTTGGCACTGGCTGCATGTCTAGTGCAATTCATCAATGCACGTAGTTCGCCTGGAATATAATTGACTTCTGCGCCCGTCATTATGCTTGTAGAAATACCAGAAATATGTTTAAAAATAATTTAACCATTATTGAAAACAAATTATATTGCACTGTGTGTGTGTGTGTGTGTGTGTGTGTGTGTATATATATATATTGAATTATTGTCCAGCCATACATTCAGCTATTTTGTTCAATCTATCTTTTCAACACTGGTTTATCACACATGTAGGGGACCATTAGCTGCCTGTAGCCAAAACTCGGCATGACACCGGTGATGGTGATTCAAACCATCTGTTAAATAGATTAAAGAGGGTGCCACAGCATCAAAAGCCTGCATTATATGACCTCATAACACTGTATCCCATATTGCTCACAACATACCCTTTTCTAATAATACCAAAGGCCCACTCCGGATAACTAATTATGTTCAGTCAGCCGCCAAAGCCACATGCTGATGGTTAACCTTCAACAAAGATCAGTGTCACATTTTCCCAATTCAAACTATTTGAGTGGGTGTGCACGGTTTAGGGTTCCCGTGACACAATGCTGACATCATAGAATTGGTAAAACTGTCAGAGCAGTGTGTTATTTATTGCTAGCGTGTCTGCGTATTGGAGGGGATGCCTCTTCAGAGCAGCCGTAAAGTTTCTAACGTGAGAAATGCTGTCTGAGGTACGAGATACGATGCGCCTGTGTGACCGGTGAATTATAGCCTCAAAGCCCCCAGTGCGGAAGATTAGCCGTCCTAACACACTGGGAAATTGAAGTTTGTTTAACTGCGCCGATCAACAGCTATGTGCAGCTGTAGGCATGTACTACTGTTCATAGCATGCGAGTTATAAGGCCATACATCTTGAGTGTCCATGTATGCTGCTGCATCTGTGGTGGCCATATTGGAAATGGAGTAGCAGACGATCTCATATTTGTTAATAAGAGGCTGTGCCTTTAGTTATTACACAAAGATCAAATATGATTTGCTTGTTGTCACACATGGGTAGCTCTCAGGGAAGGGCAACACCCTTAAATGTGTAGCTCAAATAGATCTTCTTTATCATCCAATATTAGCACTGATCTTAGGCCAGTGAAAAATTGTTTTGGTTTAAACCTCAGAGTACATGAGCATAGAGGGTTCCCTTCCACTCTTCTCCCTGCAGTTTTTGGGCTCGCACGTTCCTCTACCCCTCCCCATACAGTTATGTTGCGTTTCAGACATTAACCATGAGCTGATTAGTCATTACGGAGACACTGACAAATCCATGAGTATGTGGAAGTCCTTTTTTTTTAAAGCTACAGTGAGGGTAATGCAGACCCCTATAGTTTCCCGTTCATCTATTTGCATGCTCTGAGGGATAGGATCAATCGCACTCTCCAGAATTGCTATTCTTGTGCCTGCAGGCTTAGCAGGTCACTTTTGAAGAAAATGGGACGCCACCTGGCACAATTTAATCCTCCAACTATTTCCAGCATGAAAGTGGTGCAGGCAGCACCCCGTGTATGTCGCCTGCTGGCCAATTTCTGTCAGGTTTGGATTTCACCATCCTCAGCTTCACCTCCAAGAGGAAAAGAACACCCAGTAACCATCGAAACCAGAAGTTGTATACTGTACTCCGTACTGTATGTGTGATGTGTGTATTTTTAGTTTGGCCCGAATAGAGAAGCATCGCTTCCAACTATCTTTTTATAGGCTGTGTTCAATCATACAGCCTTTAATCACACCGGGAACTGAAAATGCACATTCTCCGAACGGAGGCTGGAAACATAACCAACGAAGGCACCGCATGCGGTGTTGGGTTACGTGATCGCTGTGCATGTGATGAGGTCTCGGTGCTGGTACAGTGAGACACTAGAGGTGTCACTGCAGCAGGAAGACAGAAGCTCACATGCCACGGTACGCACACCCTAGCTGTCTATCCCCTGATGTGCTACCATGACTCAGGTGAAGGCCTAAAAGTCCCCTTAACCACTTGGTGAGTGTGCTGTCACGGCCTGACCCCAAACGCACCGTAACCACGCAGCGGTTATCTTCATTAATGGCCGATCATCAGGCTCCTTTGTTGACGTTTCATAGCCAAACATTTAGCACAAGAGCAACTCAAACCCAAAACAAAATGGCCACAGCACGAAAGCAGCGTGCGTTTGTCACGGTCGACAATCGCGTTTTAACCCTAGGGTCACGATGTCCGTGTGACGCGCCAAACATCAGCGGTTGCACGCCGTTGTCATTCACGTGCACGACGTCTTGGTGTGGAGGCAACTGTGACCTTGTTATACACGGCCATCACTGTAATGCTGCAGATTATTCCCACCAGCCCCGGCACTAAAAAGCCAACGTCTGGAAACACTTCCGCAGGCGGCCCGTCCAAGAGAGACACATTTTTACATGACCATGCTTGTGGTTTTTGCCCTTTTAGCCGGAGACAAACTGAGGCCAGATGTGTTGGGAGTCACCCGCCCCGGCCCCCACCCACCCTTTTCCTCCCTCCTCATGCTTCCCTCCCATCTCCCTCCCCTAGTCCCCAACCCCCCTAATCTGGGACTCATTGTGTCTGTAATAAAGCACAGCTGCAGCGATCCTTCGCAGACCCAGCTCAGTTCAGCTGATTACATTGGGGTAAGAGGGCTCTCCTCTTACAGAGCTCAGTCATAAAAGCCTAGCTGTGTTCTGTGATGCCCTGCTCCTCCCCTAGCAGCGATTGTGCTGTGTGTGTGAGAACACAGACATTGTGCGCTTCTGTTTTCCAAGGTGCATTGCGTACCGATCAGCGCTACAGACGTTTGCCCACCCCCCTCGTTGTCATTTCCGTGTGTAAACTCCACCAATATGAACGATGATCTCCAATTTCTGCGCAGATGTCTGGTTTTCAGTCCAGGGGCATATGAAAAAGGATAAAATGCGACCTATTTCACTTACATGCTTGAATGGGAAGCCCTTTCAAAATGAACTGCATTATGTCAAGGCAAGCCTCACTATTCAATTCAGTATGTCAATTTGTTGGGTTGAATTGTGTCGCAGTGCTTCTGGTCAGAAGTAAAAATAAGTCGCGCATATGAAAGTGAGGCCCTAACGGAAACATGTCTGTCTCCTCCAAATGTGCATTGAACCGCAGAGGCTGCGTTTTAAAGATCCAAACTGGATGCACCACTACTCCGGTTTGAACACGAGATTGTTGCGTTGCTCAACACTACCATTCTCTCTTTATGTAGCTTCAAATGTTTGACTTCTCCAAGCTTTAGAACTATCAGAATCCTAAACAGCCATAATGTGTTATTTTCTTTGTCTGCTGCACCATTAGCACCGCTAGTCTCTGCTATCAGATTGAAAAGAACGTGATTCATTGCAGCCTGGAGATAAAGACATGAATTGCTTTGCACAGATAGATGATCCCATACTATCATCCACATAGGCTGTAACTCAACCACCAATCAAACTTCCCCTCTCCTTTCTCATTGCACTCAGTTGGGTCTTCTTTGAGCGTCAACTTTGCGTGGCGGAGGGTCACGCAGGTTGAAGTAGATTAATGGAGACGCGTTTATATCTAGATCCTAGCTTGGTGTCCTCAGAAACCACTTTCCAAGGGATTGGATAAGATGACACATACAAATGGGATTCATACAGATACATTACTTCCTTTTTCTGTTTTGCTGTCTTTAACAACAGCACAAACTCTTTATTCTGTTTATTGTCATTTTCTTTAAACCCAGGCTAATTGCATTTCAAGCAGAATTTGACATGTATTGATTGAAACGTGCAGTGGCAAATGCCCATACCCTGTATATTGGCAGCAGCCCTAATCCTTCTTTGAAGAAGCCTTTTCTTTCCAGGGTGGGTTAAAGGAATGTTTTTGCTTTGTCTCCATACCTTTAAGAATAAGCAGTGCGTGTGAATGTGGGTCTTCTCAAACATTTTTGTTTGCTTCGGCTCTTCCATGAGCTATGGAGCAGAGCGATTGTGGTGGCAGTTAGACATTTGTGAGTCGTTTTCTTTTCTCAAATAAGTATTTTTGAACGTATGTATTTTTTGTACTACTTTTGATGTTCTGAACAGAATATAAACAGACATTTACAGAGGCAATAACAAAGTGTACACTTAACACGCCACAAATATACATTTTGGCTTACTGTTTTTGTTTGTGTATACATGGGTAAGTGTGTGTACTTGTTTGTGTTTATTTCATGTCCACGTGATGCAGTGTCTCACTGAATCAGTGTTCTCTTTGGTCCTGCCTGGATCAGCTGTTTCATTTCCCACCAAAGAGGATTCTCTTGCAGCCCTGTCCTTTCACCTCACGCCTTGACTTCTCCCGAGGAAAAGACAGAGTGCAGCAATGCCATTAGCTTAGCTCTCAAGAAACCAGCATAATCATGCAAGCTGGCTTTACGCGCAGCAGAAAAACAGCTCATTTTCTGTGGTATGTTCACAGTGAATGCATAACAACAGAAGTATATATCTGAAGCTTGTTAAATTGCTACATGTTTGCCACTATTTCCAAATGTCTGTCTCAGTGTTCATAGTGATGGATGTAGCATCCGACATAGGAACATTATTCCAACCGTGATAAAGTGGGCCATTTTATGTGGTGTGTGGGGGCAGTACTATAACCTATACAGTGGCTATATATAGCCCATTTGTACATCTGGCTCAAATTAACTTTGTTTTGTGCATTAAGAGAAACAGATGTGCGTGTGTTTTGGGGGATCGAGAGGAGAGAATAGGAGTGCTAGAAGGTTAACATAATACTGTGTGTGTGTGTGTGTGTGTGGTTAGTTTTGTAATTGGATGCATTAGAGCATATCAGTCTTTATGGGCTATTAATTTACATCATATTGATTGACAACAGATTTATGCAAATCAGTCACAAATGTCATTCCTTGTAAAAGGCTTCAGAAAACAATTTCTTCAAACTATTTAACCCTTCTTATTTATCCTATGTAGAGTAAAATAAGTTATTGTTGACAGGTGGGAAAGGTGAAATCAAAACAAATTGACCAAAATTGTGTTGTTCTGTCCCCCATTGCCATGAACATAATATTCCGTTGTGTTCTATTCAAGATTAAGTGAAGACAGAAACAAGAAATGTTTTTTCTTTTTTTCTTATGTAATCATATATCACTACGGAAGATTGTTCTATTACTTTGCTTGAATCGACTTGGAGAACTGAGGATTGGTATGACAGTGTTAAGCCTGTGGTCTGTAAATATATGGGGCATGTCACATATGTATGATTATGTACCACACACACCCATGTCACGCATAATGCTCATTATTCCCGGTGGCTGGGGCTTGCTATTTGCAGTGTTTAATGAACTGAGTGTCGAACAATAGCGGGGGAGCATGCAATTTGTCCGAATTTAATCACACCCTAACGTATTGCCCTGTTAATTCTAACAAAATTGATAACGTACAAATAACTTTCAGTCTGGTCCTTACTCAGGAAATGTCTAGGTCTTCAGCCCTTGAATTTGCTTGTTTGATGTTAAAACCTAGCATATCAATTTGTTTTCTTGATTTTTACATTGTGATGTTTCAGGTCATGCTTTGTAAATCTCTATTATCTCATTCCTTATGATCCTAGACTTAGACCTACAGTGCAGCATTTGATACCATTGATCATGACACCCTAATTCATCGGCTTCAGAAATTGGTGGGTCCCTGATAATGTGTTAAATAGGTTTTGAACCTACACCAAAGGAAGGCAGTTTTGCGTCAGTCTTGGAGAACATGCGTTTGAGAAACATTTCTTATTGGGGTTGCACAGGGGAGTTGCCTTGGCCCATTATTATTTTCACTATGCATGCTGACACTCGGTGGTATCATTAGGGAACACAATGGATCTTTCCATAGTTACACGGATGACACAGAACTGTACGTCTCTACTGAACCAAATGATCATGCAGCTTTAAAATATATTACTGACTGAAGTAATAACTTCTTAAAGTTAAATGAGGACAAAACCGAAATCCTACTTGTCGACCCTAAAGCAAAATGTGACATGTTATTGCTTATAATCTAGGAAATCTAACACCCTGGATAAAATGTTACCAGTCTTGGTGTTGGCCTCATACGTTTTATATCTTACATCAACACGGAAGTGAAAATATAATTCTAGATATAGCTTAAGTTAGATCATTTTAAAATAAAGATGGAGTAAAACGTATTCATGCTTTTGTATCTAGCCGACTTGAATACTGTAATTCGCTATTTACCGGCCTCCAAAAAAATATATTGAGATATACAGCCCATTCAAAACTCTGCAGCCAGGCTTTTAAATACTAAGAGGAGAGAACATATTTTTCCAATATTGGCAGATTTGCACTGCCTACCAGTAGCATGCAGAATTTATTTTAACGTCCTTCTCTTTACATATAAGGCGCTACATGGGCAAGGGCTAGGACCAAACTATATCGCTCATACAATGGTCACCTACATACCCTGGTCAACTACATACCCTCCAGAACACTAAGGTCATCTGACAGTGGTTTATTAAGTAAGTAAGCAATAAGAACAATAAGAAAATTGGCAATGCAGCTAGGGCTGTCACGATAATTGCAATATTGTAATACCGTGGTGTTGCTAACACAACCGCAGGCCTTTCTTTCATATTATTCCTTTAACCATTTGTATTAACGTATGTAATTTCAGTATAGTTATGTATCTTTATCGTATTCCTTTATGCACCTGTTTTTAAGTTTATTTATTTTTTAATCTGATTCCTTTACCCATTTCTTGTTGTTTCTGTATTTCTTAATTTGTTTATAAGAAGCACAACAGTGCATGTATATTCCCTCTCTGTATTCCCTCACTTTTAACTGCAATTCTGAAAAGTACTACAGAAATGAATTATAATTTTAAAAAAACAATTTCGTTTGGAAAACAGTTTCAATTTATTGTTATGTATGTATGTATGTAGATAGATAGTATTTATATTTTGGTTTAACTGCTTCACACACATGTATTTGTATTACACTGATAGGTCTGCACATTTAGACTTGGAAATAACATTATTTATTGTACGTTTGTGCAATTCACATGGTTAGGGTTTTTTTAGATGCATGGTGTTAAGTCACTTTCTTCCTACTGTAGGTAATGTTTTTGCCTAGGACACAGTTCCTTTGACTTTATTAGTTAGTGACACAAACACTGTCAGACTCTCAAGTCTGGCCAGTATTGATCTTTGGTGAAGCCTTCAGCATGCTCAGTGGGGACTCTAAACACCGTTATTGAACTGAGATGATTGACCGCATAACATGTGTCTACACTTAATTTCCATGTCTTTGCATTCTGCAGGGCCGTTCGGTAGACTCAACGGTAGACGTGGAGTATAGTCAGATATTTGCCGCCACAATATTCTATTTGGTTCACCCAGTTGGATTCTGACCAAGCTTTGCCCTGCTCTCTGGAGAGTGGTTTCATTGTACCTTCATGCACTCACGGATTTCCAGGGAATAGCTGAGGCTGCTGTGAGCAGAACAAGCCTATGTCAGGTGTCTTTCTGCCTAGGTGATAAAAACCTCACAAGGTCCCATGGACGTGGAGAGTCCCTGAGCACCCCGCGATTGGCTCTCTCATACTCCCTTTTTCATACCCAGGATTTTATAGAGACATTTGGACAGAAATGATCAAGAGAGTGAACTGAGCAATTCTGAAGTCATGGTTTGGAGATCAAAAGGAGCAGCTAATGCTCCATTACAGGTTCCACTCAGGCAGTTTAGCGGCCAGCCCTCATGATCTCTCTGCCTAAGAAAATGAGGCCCGCTCAGCACCCAAGACCCAGCGTTCAGTGTGATCAGCTGATAATGATCTCGACTGCCTCTCCTTTATGCCTGGGTTACCTTTCCAAATGTCATTCAGAAAAGGTGCCTTTGTTTCAGGCTGTATCACACCAGCATAATATTAATAAAGGGGAAAGAGTAAGACAGGTTGACGGCACAAATTGTACAGTGCGTTGACCAAAATTATAATCATAGCTTTTATGAGCAGCACTAATTGACCTGTCTTTCATCACACCTACATTTTAATATATTTTCATTTTAATCAAGCTGCAGCACGGCCCCAGTGTTAAATAGCAGAGGTACTACTATTTAACATACAAATACATTAATATATTGTTTTGAAAATATGACATTTCTAAAAAGAAAAATGCAACACGTACGTTTACAAAAATGTTTAACTAACTACAGTATATTCTAATGCATTTTATTGGTATTTAATTAGCTGATGGTGCACGTTCATTCTTCTGTTTGAGGCCTGTGAGTTAGCTTGTGTAGCTGTTGGCCCCTGGGGCACTAGCGGCTTTCCAATACTGTGGCACGGTGGAGATGGATGCTGTAGGCAGTGGAGCATTTCCTTAAATGTGCTTTACTGTGTGGTCACAAGGAAATGGCTGCTGTGATCTATACAGCACAGCAGAAATGGATGCAGACGCGCAAAATGGCTTATTATTCACAATCTGATTTCACGGAGCCATCTCGGTGTCTCCTGCCACGCCTCTGGCCTTCAACCTTTGGCAGATTGCTTTTCCTTGCCAACATCCTCGTTGTTCTCATTTCTCTATCTTCAATCCCCCCCCC
>JAODLL010004552.1:0-11061 GCA_026546735.1 Forbesichthys agassizii | reverse complement strand
GAGAGAGAGAGAGAGAGAGAGAGAGAGAGAGAGAGAGAGAGAGAGAGAGAGAGAGAGAGAGAGAGAGAGATTGACTGGCTAACACCAGTTGAAGTGATTTATGATCTTGGAATCCGTGTTGGAACATGTGGACACTGTGTCTTTCACACGCGCAAACGCACTCACACACAAACGCACATTGACATGCAGTTCACTCATGGTAACACACACACACACACACACACACACACAGTGGCGTGACAGTAAGTGTATCGAGCTGACTGCAGGTTGTCAGATGGTTGTAAAACATGCACACACACACACACACACACACACACACACACACACACACACACACACACACAGGTCTTCCATACGCGCATCGTAGAATACTATGTACACACAATGAACAAACATGGAATGCCTGAACGATCCTACTGCGTGCACACACACACCTTCACACACACACACACACACACACACACACACACACACACACACACACAGAATAAGCTATATTGCTAGACCAAGACAGTGGTGTTCAGTCCTTTCTCCTGGGAGCAACATTTCCGAGTCATTTGTCTCCACGAACACTACGCCGGCAAATTGTGCTACCACCCCCCAAATGTTTGTGACCCAGACAATACAATATATCAGCCTATATAACAACATAACACATAACACACTGGCCGGTCTCCCAGATGTTTGAAGTTCCCAGAGCAACTACTCTTAATTTCTTCTCTTGCTTAGCAAAAACGTGCTGATTCATTGAAGAACATGTTTCTTTGTTTTTCACCGTCTAAAAGGGAGTATGTTGATACGTAGGTAAACCTAATTTGGAAGGACGGACCTTTGGGGGTTGTCGACTGAAAAAATAACCAAACGCTAACGTACTATTTTACAGTATTATTTATGAATTTACTGCTGGCTTGTTGGCCTCAGAATCCATTCATAAATTAACCTTAGAGAGATTAACGCTTTTACAGTCAATATGGAAAATGTACTAGAAAGACTAAATAAAGTTAAGTTCCTAGCTATGCACTGGAAGATCTTCCATAATTTGCAATTTACCTATCCCAAGCCCCGCCCCTTTCTGCGTGTCCTCCAATAACAGTTGAGCATCTTTTAAATCACTGAGCATGTTTTCCTGTTAATAGCTTTCTATGGTGTTTGTCCATCCTAGTTACAGTAACTAGGTAGGACAGGTGAAAGGGGCGGGGCTTGGGATAGGTCAATTGTAAGGCAAGAACTGGACCTGGAACACCACCTTCCAAAAGCCTATTATCAAGGATAAGTAAAGAATGCACTTTAACCCAACAGCATGAGCCAAGTGCTCATCGGAAAATACATAAAAGATAAGGATTGTAAGAACAACTGTAATTAAAGTGCACTGATACATACTGCTGCTCTGTACCTGTACCAGATTAAACAGAGAGCGAGAGCGAGAGAGAGAGAGAGAGGGGTGGGGACACATCTCTAGAGTTGGACGGTGGGAAAAAATAAAATATGTTTTCGCCATTTTATTGACTTGGCAAGAATTAGCAAATCTTGTAATCTAACATCCCTTCTCTGTTTATCGATGTCTTTTTTACATCTCTCTTTTCTTTCAGCCTTAGACTCCCTTGTTCCCATAGTAATCATTCTATCTTGATTGTGCACTGATCCCTCTTCGTCATTAAAGACTAAATGCGCTTGCGCACACACACACGCACCCCCCCCCACCCCCCCCACACATACACACAAACAGGCATACACCCACACCCACACTCACACACCACACCCATACACACACACACCCACACACACACACACACACCCATACATGCGCACGCAAAGGGAATGAAATGCCATTTAATCAAACGTATAAATAAATACAAGATCTTATTTCCCATAAGTCCAACTGGTCGGCGGTTTCTCAAACGCGCACAGCCTTGATCCGCTGGTCAATAAAACACACACCAAATGAAAGCCACGCATGACCACACACATTGGCCAGTGAATCTAAATGTAGATGAGGTCAGTCTCATAGAAAAGACTAGCGGCTAGCGAAAACCTCTCAGGAAAATATACTTTTTTCTTATATTTATTTCTCTCTGTTATTTAATCCGTTCTATGTTGATGACAGGTTTTGTTCTATATTTTGGCACAATGCTAGGGGCATGATAGGGCAAATTATGATTCTTAGACTTCAAGGCAAGGGCAGTCATTCTCGAGAACCCTTGCTAATTTGGAGCTAAAATCAAAACAATATTCTTTCTAAACGCATTGTGAAGCAAAGCGTACAGTAGTACTACTGTTGACATGAGCGGTGTTCGCCCCTTTGTTTACGGAGCCAGGGCTGTGTAGAGGTACCACATCATTTTTTTCAACACGCACAGAGAAAGGTTAGCTAGCGAAATGTGAGGAGATATTTGTTGAATTTGACTAAATGTGTGTTAGCTTTCAACTACCACAGCTGACTTTAACTTTCATAACACTAGATACAAATCCAGTGCCATGCAAGAAGGATTCATTTTCACATCTCATGAGGACTATTTTCCACGGTGAAATGTTATTTATGACTTGTGGCTGTTTAAGCTCAAGTTCAGACAACAAGAGACAACAAGTCAAGTTTGATATATTCATTTGCTGATTCCTGTTTTTGCAATGATGGATTATGCCTGTCTAACAGACAGGCGCGTCTACTGGAGTAGCTTTTGCTGCCGTTAGCAACAGAAAAGCCGAGCCTGGATTGCACAGCGACAGCACCCTGAGAACCGGAGTAATGTAAGCACAAATGGGAATTTTCATCTGCACAGTTTTGCTTATTCAATGAGCAGATGTTTATAGTGAACTGAATAAGAATAAAGATATAACTTATATGGACAACGATATCAAAAACAAACCTGAAAATAAATGTCATTGTTTTGACACAGCAAAAGAGGTTTCGATTTACATTTATTATAATGCTAGATTTATTAGGGTGTTAGTCACTAAATCCTAGAAAAAGTTGTACCCACACCTAGACACACTGGTACCCACCCCCTCCGAACGAATTGTTTCTCGTATCCTGGCCGATGGAGCGATAACGCTGGTTTAATCAGCCACCACCACACGGACACACTCATAGCTTGGGACGGGAACATATGTTTTACATCAGGAGCTTCCAGCAATACAAGGGCTAATGTTACCCTCCGTCAGAACAGGAGCACCGCATGTCTCTACAATCTCCTATCAGCTTTTAATCTGCCTTTAGCAGAGAGAGAGAGAGTAAAGAGGTAGAGAGAGAGAGAGAGAGAGAGAGAGAGAGAGAGAGAGAGAGAGAGAGAGAGAGAGAGAGAGATTGTACTGTCTGCCTGCATTATTTTTAATTATTTCAAATTGTGAGTGTGTTTGTTGTGCTCATTTGGGGTTCGTTTTCTACTGTTGTGAATACTGTTTCATTTTAGTTTCTCCTACTCCCAAACAGGACTAAGTTACTCCAGTGTCTATTCTAAATCCCTTCCTCAGTTGGGATGTAAAGACCTTCCTAGAGCCCCAAGGCCCCCTGAAAGATGAGTTTCTCAATTTGCTTGAATCTCAGTGCACCCTCTATACTGTGGCCTATATTTATAGTTTCCCCAGTGGGAGGCAGGCCTCCCCAGGGGGGCGCCAGAGAGCTCAAGAGAGACACAAAAGAAAATCTGCATCTGAAAAGAAATTATTTTCATTCACACAATTTATGGTTTTGTTATGTTCTGACTTCATTAGATATCAGTGGAGCTGTGTATTGCCACAGTGTCAGATGTGCAAGTTAATTTTGAATTGCAACTTTGCCAAATAGTTTATGCTGGTTCATGCTAATGGTATTTATAAACTGATATTGCATGGAGATGTGAAAACAGAGTTGAAATGAGGTTATCCTCGGTGTCGTCAAAAGAAAGGGTGTGTAACAAACAAACTTTGTTAGGCGGCTCTGATTGTTACACGCAACCAACTGGGAAGCTGTCCATTTAAACTATTAAAAGGGCAGGTACTTTTCAGAAAATACTTGGCAGGTGATTGGACAAATCTGTGAATCAGCAGAGCCAGTTGTTAAACTGAGTGAAAACAGCTTTTGCTTTTTAAAAAAGCCTTTAGCGCCGATCTTTGCTCTTCTTTCAATGGAGAAACACTCTAGTTAAAAGAAAACTGATGCTATTGCAGCATCTACGTTTCAACAACTGTAGGAACCGCCATTGTTGTTTTCGAGTCCCTTTCACTGTCGGCACACTGAAGCCACGCCTGTACGACGCTGATTGGTCAGGACGACTGACTTCAAGCACTCCAGGCTGATTCTCGTGGCAAAGTCAAACTGATGCTCACGAGATCAGGATGGTCTTACACTGGCTCATATCTGGCCAACGTCCGAAATATTCCATTATTTAAAAACCGACACCAGTGAACAAACACACAGTCCAGTTTTCGCAGGTGCCACTCACATTTGCAAAAGGTGAAGACTACATTACATTTGTCTATGTCACAATGAATTATCAGTATACTACATAATGATTAGTACAATCAATCTGAATCCATTTGCACTAGGAACAGCAGTCGCATCTGCTTTAGTCTTCATGTGGAAAGAAAATCACATTTCACTACCAATTTAGTTGAATGGGGGGGGGAGAGTGGCTTCCGCAAGTTTTTATGCTCTGTTATGAGTCACACTGCTTAGCCCTTTGTAGCTCTAAAGACAGATGCCGAGTTGCTTACTGCAGAAACAATGATTATGAACACTAGCCAAGTCAGTGTGTGTATGTGCGTGCGTGCTTTCAGACCTTATTAGGTTGTAGTTATAGCCATGCTTAACCCCACTCACAGCCTGGCAGCTGTTTCTCTCGCTCTGTCGCTATACCCCCACCCAGTTTTTCATTTATTTCGCTCCCTCTTGCTCTTCTCTCTTTGTCAACTAAAAATGTGTTTCTGCTTTCTCTCTATGCCATACATATGCTGCCCCCCCCCCCCCCCCCTCCCCCCTCCCCCATCTCTCCCTCTATCCGTCCTCCCCCAGGTCAGGTAACGTTACACTCTCAGTAAATCTTCAAAATAGCGGGCCGTGAAATAACCATGACTTTTAACATGATGGCAACGTGTGTGTGTGTGTGCGTGAGAGAGCGTGTGTGGTATATATTCAAGTGCGTGTGGGGTTGTGTATTAAGAAGGAAGTTTCGTTGCTAATCCCATAATTCGCTGTATGTCGCAGGTTCCAATTGTTCCACTACAATTTCCTGTTGGAGGAACTCCTTAATAATGAAATCATTACATAAACAATATTGCTTGTTTATACATAGTTGCTCTTTACTCACAGTGTTTCCCTGGAGATGTATAGATGTCTCGTGTGGGCAGCACCCCAGGTTAACCAGCCTGATTGATAGACTAGCATCCAGTGTTATCAGTCCAACATCAGACAAACAGCTTTAATAATCTTTCTTTGCACATTTATTTTTCTTACTAACTCATACATAGTAATATGTATATAGCATTTTACAATGTACCACAATAAATAAAGTAATAATTGCTAGGGGTAAGGAATGTTGTTCCTGTGTTGATGTAAAATTATCTTATCTTATGCAGCAGCTGCATACTATGCACACGATCACAAAGAAATACTGGCAATATGCAATAATGCATGTTAAGGCCTTGTGGCTATGTTTTAGTTAACCTAATAGTAATTGTTTCACACAGTCATTTCCTTACATGCGTGGTTTGGCCTAGTAGCATATTCTGTTGATCATTTCTCATATTTAAAGTAGCTGAAGCAGCATAACGTTCGTATTGCGGTGATGTCACGCATTATTGCCTAGCCTCTCCGGTATCTAGCTAGGGCTAGAACATGTTGACACACAGGGGTTGGGTTATACCATATCAAAAAGAAATAACGTTTTGTCATTCTGCAAATGGGGAGCTCTTGATTAAGTCACTGACCTGGAACCCCAAAATGAGTCATCGGGGAGCCAAGACAATCCCACCAGCTGATTCCACTAATTGGCACACTGATTAGTCTGGGCCCTTTCTACGACATGATTGGACAGCGCTGATTTGAAGGGAACCATATCAGAACACGCTTCTGTAGCTCAGCGGCATTCTGTGACGACACCGGCATATTTTGCTTTGGCAGTTTGTGAGGGTGGAAAGTTAAGTAGAGGAGAAACGAGGACTAGGGAAGGAAAATATTTGTTTGGGACAAACACACGCACACACACACACACACGCACACGCACATGCATGCGGGCATGCCCCAGGCTGGTTGCTAGGTTTTCCCCTAATGGGAAATGTAAACAGTCTACAGATACAACCAGCCAGACTCAATAAACATTGTGTGTGCACGTGCACGTGCACTCAAAGTTATCTCTTAGTTGGATGTTTACGTATTGCGAACTCAAGGACAAGTTCAAATCGGTGTTGTTTTTTCCCCAAACAAACACCATTGTTCAACGCCATGTGGGCACAGTAAACAATTAGTTCACGAGGCGACACTGCGTGCACGCGCACACACATTTAAATGTCTGCACCTGGTGAACAGGATAGCAGGGACTAAGGGACCTGACTTATGTTGAGATAGTGTGTGTGTGCGTGCGTGCCTGCGTGCATGTGTATTTCTGCCTGCATACACATCAGAAGCCAAACAGCTGCAATAATGATGCAAAAGTGAGCAGACAGACAGACAGACAGACAGACACACAAGCTTCAAAAGCTTGTTACTGTAAACACATAATCAATCCACAAGTCCCCCTTTGCATATTATGCAAACCCTCTGTCTCTGTCTTATGGAATTCCGTCTTCTATTTCATGTGCTTATGTTCGTAATAACTTGTGACCTCAGCTCATCTACATATTTTAGGTAATTTTAGGAGAATGTTCAAAAAAGGATCAATAATAATAATAAAGGAGTTAGTCATTTTGCTCAAGGATGCTTTTAGCAAAGTTGGTCATGTCAGGGAATGAAACCAATGTTTCGGTTAGGATTCAACCACCCTAACCACCCTAATCCACACACACAACACTGGATACAACATTTGTCTCTATAAGTAAGGTCAATAGATACACACCAGGCTGCTACATGAGATAATTAAGATATACACCTCCCAATAGCCAGTATAACAGGAGTTTGAAGGTCAACCAACAGGGGGCACCAAACTGCAATTACAACTGAACGTATTAGCTGACACAAGACTCTACTACTGTGACTAGCACTAAAAGTGCAACCACAGCAGTAACTTGAATCACGTCTAACAAGTGTTTGAATTTAGAACATTCAATAAGACACGGGCCACAGTACAACCTCAACAAATTCCTTTAGGTTAAGTCACTCTCTGACATTTTAAGTGTCTTCTTCCTGAAAGAGCACAGATGTTTAACCGGGGACCGCGACGGTGAAGGAACTGCCGCCTCTGATCCGCTAAGCTACGCCTGTGCAACAAGGACACATTACAAATCAATACGTTGGAGCGGCAAACAGCCCTTGAATACTCCGTGCACATCGCCAGGTGCTCCTTGTGTGTTGGGCATGGCCAGAAACAGAAATGACTACAAAAGAGGAAAGGTCTTATGGGAAATTGAGCAAACAAAATACATCATGCTACTAGAGCAGAATTGATAAGCACGCGCTCTCGCACTCTCTCTCTCTCCCTCTCTCTCTCTCTCTCTCTCCCCCTCTCTCTCACCTGAGGAGAATTCCAAATGAGTGGAAGACGTCACATGGGACGTGGAGAAGAGACACAATCGAAAAGGAACAGAGAACTTAGCAGAGGGAGAGAAACAGAGAGAGAGAGACAGAGAGGGGGGGTTCTTTTGCTAGCTGAAATCGGTATTCATTCAGTGTTTGGCTGTGTGTGTACGGGTGTGCGTGCGTGAATTGTACCTGTGTGTGTGTGTGGAAGAAGAAGAAGGGCTTTAAAATAAAAATCTCTACTCTTCATTCCTCACACACACACACACACACAACTCTAAGATGGCACAGTCTACTGCGCACACACACACACACAGGGCAAACTTGCTTCCTTGCCAAGAGCGCTTCTGACCGCCAAAGTTGCTATGGGATATCTCTTTTCACTCTCTCACACACACACACACACACATGCGCGCACACATAAACAACTGTAGTACAATAATCTGGTACACCTTTAGTTATTTACTATACTTAGTCACACCCAGACTTCAGCGTGTGTGTGTGTGCACGTGCGCGCTTGTATTGTGTGTGTAAGAGCAAAAGGGGATAAAACCCAATCCAGGCATTCCTACTATAATTGCATGTCCAATCAAATAACACGTCATCTCCGTCTACTAGTAACGGTCTGAACAAACTGCACATAGTCCTGCTCGGTCCGTGTGTTCATGTTACATCAGCCACCGCTGGATGAGGTGGGACTGTCTGAACAAGTCCCAGATCAGGAGACGGCACAGGAGGAGAGAGAGAGAGGGGGGGGGCAGAGAGAGAGAGAGAGGGAGGGAGAGCGAGAGAGGTAGAGAGGGAGGGAGGGAGGGGGAGAGAGAGAGAGAGAGAGAGAGAGAGAGAGAGAGAGAGAGAGAGAGAGGGAGGGCGGGAGGGAGAGTAAGAGTGAAAGTAGGGGGAAGTGGAAGCAGGGCAGGGGGGAGGGGAGGGTTAGTCATTTCCCTTCTTATGAAGCGGTGTGCGTGAGCGGGGACCAATCACAGCCGCCAAAGTTGCAGCAACATTCTGGGCCGGGAGCCAGGTGAGAGCAAGGGGAGGAGCCAGGCGGAGCCCGACCTGCCTGCCACAGAGGGGAGGGAGGCTAGTAGAGAGAGACACAGATAAAGGGCCAAAGCCATAGCTCTTATTGCAATAAAAACTCACAGACAGATGGTAACGGTTGAATAATGACACATTTCTCTTCGCGCGTTGTTTTGCCACATATCTTTGAGCCCGTTATTCACCATGAATACAGCCAGTCAAGCGTTCGCAGATAGTGTCCTCTTTATCCTATTTATTATTCTGCTTCCATAAGACACATTTCCTCTTTTCACTCACAGATGAGATCAAGGAACTATTCCTTCCACAAATGTTTTTCCTATTTTTGTCTGAGGCAGAGAGAGAGAGAGAGAGAGAGAGAGAGAGAGAGAGAGAGAGAGAGAGAGAGAGAGAAAAATTATCTATTTGGAAAAGCCATTGTGGAGAATTTGCGAGAGCAATGTGAATGATCGGGCTCCCAAGGCCCTTTTCCTCTCTTATCACAAGTGGAGGGTAATTCACCACACCCAACTTGGAGAGAATATAAAAAAGAAAACAACCTTTTCCTAGAACAGCGTGTGCACCTTCAGCAATGCTACTAGCATGCTGCTAGCTAAAACGCTGCACCGCTGTGTGCCAGAGCCCTGCAGCAGGCTACTGTAGCCCCTAGTCAACGTGACCAACAGTACAGAACAGTATCGGCACTGGATGTGTTTACAGAGGGAACCGAGAGAGAGGAACATAAAGAGAGGAACATAGCGAGAGAGGGGAAGATAAAGAGAGGAACCTAGAGAGAGAGAGAGAGAGAGAGAGAGAGATTGAAAAAGAAATAGTTAGCAAAGAAATCGACCCATAGTTTTCCCTTGGGCGACCTCTACAATGGCAGAAATAGCTGCTGAAAATGTCCTTGGTAATGCAAGTGTATAAGGACATCACATGACATCATGCACAAACAATTATGCACTCCAGGGAGTACAGGACTTTTGAGTTTGGTTTTAGCTTAGCTAGCCAGGTTGCAAAATTTTAAATTTTTTTGTCTGTACCTGTACCTAAAATGTGTGTTTCCAGGTGTAAACAAAGTAAGAGTGCTCAAAATGCTGGAGTTAATATTGACAAAATTCCCGTTTTTAATACAAATCTGCATTATATTATATATGGGAAACAGGTCTACAACTACACGTCAAACCTGTTAAAAATCACCCCAGAACCTGGCGGGTTTTCATCTGCACACTCAGTACGCTCATACATTATCAAATGAAATGTTAACGTTAATGTTAATGGGGGTCCCCCTCTCAGCCCCTCCCCTTCCCTCACTCAGCTCCTTCACTCACTTTTCAAAGATGTAGTGGGTGGAGTCAGGCTCAAAGCTGGGATGCAGGGTTAACTTATTTGGGGACCTAGTCCCACTATATTACATTTGTTCATAAATAATTTTAATATTTGTTTCCAAAACCATTGTATAGGCCTAAACATCCAGATTTTATTAACACGTTGCTGTAACACCATGTTTATTGCTGACGGCGACAATCTTTTGCAGAATATGTGCACGCGGGCAAACACTGAGCGAAAGAAAAACGACTTTATCATCAACATACTTTCAAGTTCATCCAGGAGATCTTAACGTGCAGCTGGAGAGAATTTATCAAGGCAGAGGAATCCACCATGAAACTGGAATGCACCATGAGCTAGCCTCAACTTCCAATCAAAAAGAGGGACTATGATGACTTGAAGAGTTAACGTCATCTAATGCACCACTGCCCCCGCAACCCCAGTCTTCTGTCTTCCATCCTAATCGGTTGCTGTGATTTCTATTGATGCCAGATGGGCAGGTATGTGCCCGTGAACAGAGATGGTACAGTGCAGAGGCGTTAAGACGTGCCAGCGTGGTGATAATGCGCCCTCATTATGATCCATCAAGTCTAGGCACGGGTTACCTTCTCTATATTGATTCCTTAATTTCAAGATGGCCTTTCATGTCAGACAGACACTCCCTGTATCCAATACATGTTTAACTGTCTGGATTGACAGTTCTCAAGGCCCCCCCGCCACACCCCATCCCCAAAAACCTTATTTTACTCAAGGGTTTTCCTTTACACAATATACACATTTGATTCAACTGTCGAACCTCAAATCTTGTCCTGTCTGCATTCCCCAGGGCGCTTGCTTTCTCCCTTAATTTCTTGATGCCCTCAATATGACTGCTGGCCTGGTACGGCTCCCTGCCAGCATCCTCAGCTAAACTCCTTCAGTCAGTCACCAATGTCTCACGAGTTGGTGCAAGGTCAACATTAGAGGATAGGGAGAGAGAAAGATAGAGAGAGAGACAGAGCGAGAGAGAGAGAGAGAGAGAGAGAGAGAGAGAGAGAGAGAGAGAGAGAGAGAGAGAGAGAGAGAGA
>JAODLL010004551.1:5000-11061 GCA_026546735.1 Forbesichthys agassizii | reverse complement strand
TATATAGAGAGAGAGAGAGAGAGAGAGTTTGATGTCCCTATAGGGCCAGTCATCCACAGAGCATATATTATTTGAGGCATGTATGTTACGTTGGGTTCATCATTATAAAAAGATTCATTATTCAAAGAAGGCGACAATAGTGTCTTGCCGCCAACAAAACACCACGCTGCCTGTACATTTTATTGCTTACATGATTGCAGAATATCCCTGGATGGTTAGTGGCAGAAATTCTTATATTGTTTTTCAATCATCGTTGAACATGAACATGTTGATTTTCATCCAGTTGATGGCAATACGCTTCTGGAGTGTTATTAAGGGTTTGATTTATAGAGCGACTTTAATTAGCCTTTCTAGTGATTGCACTGCAAAACACAGTGAAAGTAGTTTTTAATTAAATAATTATTTGTCTGCAGGATGTACTTGATTTAGCCTCATCAGATAGTTAATTCACTTCAGGTGATTGTTTGTTAAAGTGAATAATTCATTTGATTAGAATTGGGTTTATATTTTGCAGTAGTTCATTGAGTCAATTTCAACAATTCAAAGAAGATTACACCTATAAAATGTAAGAGTAATGTTGTTTATCTCACAATATGTAGTTATGCATACAAATAGTAATTTATTCCTGGAATACTGAACAAGTGTGTAATTGTAGATGTTTTGCCTCAAGGCAAAGCTACAATACAATAATCTGAGGTCTTCTTGTATTAGAATAAGTAATGTCTTCTGAATTTATTTTTATATGTTGTGCTTTCTTCCTGAATTGTACTTAAAAGCTGTTGATAACACACAAATGTCTGTACTTAATCTGAATGAAGTGCTCTGTGGTGTCCACACTACACAACACAAAGCAACACGAAATTCCTCACTAACAACATTCATTGTCAGCTGCAGTGCAGCGAAAGGATAGACAGCTTCACCCTGCAAATCACAGAGCCCCTGGTGACTGGACAAGCTCTCAACTAGAAAGCCTCATGTTGTTTCTATACAGAATGCCTCTATTGCCAGTGGGTTTCAGACAAACTGACACAAGATATTATATTCCATATTGCAGTGGCAATATAGATGCCTCGTCGAGCCCTGCTATTTTCTCTTTCTCTCTATCCCAGAGCCCACTCGCTATTAGACACAATACAGTACTGTATTGTTAACGCATTGCTTCTCTTAGTTTGCTATTGTGCTTCAGTTTAGCCTCGAGCCATTCTCACAATCCACAGGCGCTGGACTCCCTGTAGGGTTTGAGAAAAACATCACACTTTGCCCACGGCAAGCCAAGCCAAGACTGCTACTGCATTCTAACCCGATGCTCTGAATGATATTTAAATATATCCTTTGAGATAATATATTTAGGTTCACTCCAAACTACAACTTCACAAAGACTAATCCAAATTAAATGCCATTACATTATTAGGTGTATTACTCTATGAGACAATAGGCCCCTGGGCATGTAACGGCATCTGATATGCACAGTGGCCCATAGAGATACCCATGAACGCCATGTTCCCACTGGTCATGGAATTTCTGGCACATCATGAAAAACTCTATTCCAGACATGAAATATTAGGGAATTTGATAATTTTTTGGATTGAATAATGTCATATCAGGGACATATTATTTGCAGCATTTAAACATTTGAGTTGCCATTTATCAAAATGTAATGTGGAATTACACTTTGAGATGTCTCAACAAATCTTGAAACTATTGGTCTGAATGTTTACATGAGTAGTACTAACACACAATGACACCATTCATTTTCGGTTTGTTTACCATTTTGCAGTGTCCCTTTAATAACAGAAATATTTCGATTGGCTGTTTTTCTGTTCATTATAGGTAATGGAAATTCAAACATTTTGTCAATGAAAGTCAGGGAAAAGTCAGGTAATTTGACATTAGACTTACTGTAGAGTGGGAGCCTTTGCTGTCTTAATACATAGTGTATAGTGTACAGTGAGTATAGTATAGTAAAATGCCTCATGATGGGTCATTTTTTCTTTTATGTGAATTCCACTTCAGTATCCTCCTTCAGTTTTACAGTAGGTCTTTTGGGGCTCTACTACAGACATGAATGACTAAGCCTAAGAAATGCAAACGTGATAACAGCACTTTCAGAGACTCTGGCTTTCCTGGGCCCCATGGTAATCCACCAGTGCTATTACTTCCAATATGGTAAAAACCTTACAGTACACTGACGTTTTCCATGAGCTTTGACTGAGAACAGCGACTCATGGTTTGGAATTGAAATATGTTAAAGATATAAAGATATAAGTTATGTGTGACCACAGAGATTGGAATTATTGATGATAAATTGCACAAAGAAGTTGAGAGAATTTTTGAATTCCCCACCATTGCAAAATAGCTCGACTGAAGTGAGATAACATCAATTAACGAAGGGGGTTTGGTGGGTCGGGGGGCAAGAAGTACGAGAGATAATAGTTTTTGCTATAGGAGAACGGTTCTGGGTACGGTTTAGGAAGTGGAAAATAAACTAGCTTCTTTACACTCCAGTGCTTGCCTAAGGAGGTCAATTTGAGATGGCAAGAACCTATTGTGTTTAATGATTTATCTTCCTAATATGACACATAACATTAAGCTGAAGCCCTTGCACTTGCCAAAACAAGGCAAGCAGAAAAACATCCATAAATCTGTTTACTGTCCTTGTTAAGTGATGAGATACGTATGTTAGCTTTGCCTTGAATGCCTTTGTGTAAAATCACAGATATATATTTTATGTTTAGCCTCCATGATACTATATGACAAGGTGTGTGACCTCTCTCCTAATGGCGCTCTATACAATGTTTCAAACATTAATATTGCAGCAAGAAAAATTTAAGTTAAATGCAGCGATTTAATGCACTTTGAGAGGTTAGAACTGTGAGGCAAAACAGGGCTCTATCCTTACATTTTCATCCAAGGAGCTGTGAGGAGATGTGAGTTTAAAAATGTGGAAGTAGCCTACAGCCAAATATTTGGGGTCACAGTTGAAATTCTGTTTATTAAGGACAGACAAACATAATGTATAACCGATCTGGAGACATGATAATGTTTGACAGCTTCCTAAAAATTGTGACATGGTCACATAGGCTATAGATTTTGTATTTGTATTTTGTATGTATGTATTGTTTGCATTTTCTAGCATTTGGCAAACAAACTCTAGTGGTAAAAGTTAGCAGTGATAAGGTAGCTAACATGGGAAAGTGTGTTCGGATGGAGTTCCTACCGGTTCGCACTTCAGCTTCGAGGCCGAATTGAAATGTAATTCTCAATGTGTGTAGTAAACCTATACTTACGGTAACGATTAACCAAGTTTCGCATGCATCCCCTTTGGAACTTGTGTGCTCGGCACGATTGTCACTGTGGGCACGTTATATTAACAATAATCATATGTCAGCTGGGAACGGTGATTAGAAGTCACTTGCACTAGTGCCCCACACCAACATTTTTACTCATGCGAGTTTTCAATCTATTTTAAATTCATATCATTTTGGTGCTGGTGATTTTCCTTTGGCGGTCACTGTGGCACACAAAGCATTCAGTTTGGTCTGAGATGCTTGAACGCTTAATGTGGTAGAAAGTTATATAGAGCCACTTTAGAGGGACACCATTCAAGTATACCTCCAATTTACTCATGCCCCTACAGCTTTTAAAGGCTCACACCATTTTCTACCTCTTCCCACCACAGTCACCTTAGCTCAGAGTAGCTATGGTTGCTATAACCCATAGTAGCACACATTTTGCCAATGCATTGACATAAATAATGGATACAAAGCTGTATCATATCTTGCAACTAGCAAATATGAAGTTTAGTTGTGGAAAGACATGACATATTTGTCTAGTCCCCACAGCCGTAATAAAATTATCTCAGTTTTTCATTGTTACTAAACAGAGCCATGATAAATTGTGCCAGGCTCTAGCTATGATGCAATTGAGGAGTGTACCATTTAAGATGACCAAAAATAACTTTTACTGTGTGAACATGTCTTTGTTTATATGCGTGTCACACCAATATGACGCAATTTGCAGGCAAATGCACATTCAGTCTTTTTTGACGTGTTCATTTTCAAATCTGCGTGTGTGCGTGCGTGTGTGTGTGTATACACAGCCTAGCATTTCTAAGGTCTGTCACATAGGCCCGGTTATAAATGAGCATAGCTCATTGGGGCAGGTGGACCGAGTGCGGGGCAGCTGGGCAATTTGGTAAAGTGCGGGGAGCTGTTTGTTGGGCCAGCTGTGTGAGCTGAGGTGGTAAATGGGATTGGGAGGGTGTGCATCCATGTCCTCTGCTCTGTATGAGCGGGAGTGTGTCTGTGCATGTGTTTGCGTGCATTACACTGGAGAAAAAAATGACACGGCCAGTTCCTATGTTCTCAAATCCTTGATGTAGACAGTGGGATTAAACAGGCCTGGAACTGAAATGACACTTTACTGAAATATTGATCATCCATTGCAGAGGGAAGAGAGGGTGAACAAGACAGACACAGATCGAGACAGACGGATGAAAAGAAGTAATGAAGATATGAGCGAACAGGCATCACAACAGAACATCCCAGAGACACTGTGTTATATAAATATGTTTTCTCCTATTTACAGTGGATCCAACATTGACAGTTTGCAGGGATGTCAATAGTTAATGCATAATGTATTTAAAAGGGTTTCCAAGGATTGATAACTCAAATGAGATATGGAAAGTGCTGAATTCTCGTATAACTTTCAATATATAAACACAGTGACAGCCGGCAGCTCAGTGAAGGAAAAATCTAGCTGCTGCTGCTTTTGCCAAAGAAATAAATTATTCAACATACAATCAACTCTCAATCTCTGCTACAATGCACAGACTGCAGGTATATGTCAAAGGAAAGATCTGGGGATTCATGCGGTAGACAAGCTGCTTCCTATTGGACTAAATACAACTTTGTCTGCAAAGCAGACAAAGCAGGAAACCGATGGAGTGCCTATTCCGGGTAGGGAATGAGTCCTTACCCCAAGTGAAGGAGTACCTCGAGGTCTTGTTCGCGAGTGAGGGGACATTGGAGCGGGAGATTGGTCGGAGAATCGAAGCAGTGGGAGCGGTATTGCAATAACGAAAGGAGCCAGTTGAGGTGGTACGGGAATCTAGTACGGATGCCTCCTGGGCGCCTTCCTTGGGAGGTGTTCCAGGCACATCCAGCTGGGAGGAGGCCTCGGGGAAGACCCAGGACCAGGTGGAGAGATTATTTCTCCAAACTGGCCTGGGAACGTCTTGGGATCCCCCAGTCAGAGCTTGTTGATGTTGCTCGGGAAAGGGCAGTTTGGGGTCCTTTGCTGAAGCTGCTGCCCCCGCGACCCGACTCTGGATAAGCGGGAAAAGATGGATGGATGGATGGACAACTTTGTCTGTATCCACATTTCTTTCAGATTAATTTTTTAAAGGTACACTCTGCATTGTGTCTTCATATTGTTGTTGTAACAAGTATTACAAAAAACATTGTTTGATTTTAAACCCGCATGCCCATACAGTACCACACATCATGATGTTTGCGTACAGATGTTTTTCAAAAAAAAAAAAACGAGTCAAGGAGAAAACACTGTTCTGAGGGCGCTATAACACAACAACTGAGCGCACCATTAAAAATAAATATAAAACAGATTTTAACAGGTCAATTAGTGCTATCTTCCTGCGATCGTATCCACCGAGGGAGAGAATAGAGAAGGAGGCGCTCGAAAAGGGGGAGAAGACTCGATATGTATAGAACAAAAATGGAGAGGACTTTTCTATTTCTTTTTCTCTTCAATCTAATTAGAGCCAGGGCAGTGTGAGCAGAATCCCAATGGCTACATGTACAGAGACACACAAGTACAGAGAGAGACTTTGACAAAGCCTTGCACCTTCAGAGCAAAGAGATGTGATGCTAAATGTGTACTTGTACACAAGGTGGGCCAATGATGAAGAGGCAGACATAATGGTTGACAGATAACTCATTGAGGAGGGTAATTTGTTTAAAACTGTCCTCTGAAGAAATGTAACACACTTTTTACTTTTTTATTTAACACATATCTCCGCGTGGCTTGCTAGCATTGGCAATGC
>JAODLL010004550.1:0-11061 GCA_026546735.1 Forbesichthys agassizii | reverse complement strand
ATAGCTGATTACAGATGGAGATTTCCATGTTGATACTAGCCTGTCTGCTTTATTTTGTAGCACTCAAAATGATAGCATGGGCACTACGCTGACCTGTATAGGTTAAACACTATAAGTCACAAACTGCAGAGAACACATTATCCAACTTGATCGTCACTGAGACTCGTTCTTTTCCCTTCGGATTAGTTCAGCAGACTACATAAAAAGAAGGCACCATGCACTCGGCACCGCAGCCACAGGCAGGCACCAAACCTCTGTCAGTCAATCAGTCCACCACAAAGCATCGCACGTCCACTCGTCTTGAAGTTTTTGTCGCCAACGTCAAACTATTCTGGAATTATGTCTGAACATTCGAAATAAAGCGTCGCGTTCGGTGTAAATGGTTTGACGCGAAAATATCACCCTCCGTTATTTCAATAAAGATTTTTTTCAATAATAATAATAATAATAATTATTATTATTATTATTATTATTATTATTATTATTATTATTATTAGTAGTAGTAGTAGTAGTAGTAGTAGTAGTAGTAGTAGTAGTAGTAGTAGTAGTATTATAATAATAGTGTGTCTATACATTTTCAGAGCTTTTATTTTGCAGTAGATGATTAAGGTTAGAGAATTCCATTTCAACAACTTAGTAGGACGGTTACTGGACTCTAATGTACCGGTAACGAAATCAGAGTAAAACACTGTGACTTCATACTAATATAATACAGTAGCTTTGAGTGAGAATGAAAACATTTGGCCAGAGATTTGATCTACCGTACCAGAACAATTAAGGTTATACTATCTATAGCCGTTTATGGCAAGAGAGGCCTGAGCACCAAGAGTTGAGAGCAAAAACTCTGATGGGCGTGAATGGGCATATCCATAGCTGCACTGCCGATAAGTGTTATTCAGGTGAGGTAGAGGTTAATGACCAAGAAAGCAATGTTTATTGTTGTTAATAGTTATGCTTGGTCTGTTTACAGAGATTGTTGTTTGTCGTTTTAGTGACTACATGCAAAGTTGGTTTGCATGTTTGTGGAAACCTACCTATGTATTACAATTCAGTACAATGGGTATGTCAGTGAAATATGTCGACCAGGCTGTACTGTATAATGCACTTTGCATGCGTATGCATGTGTGAGGTTAGCTTTATTATAGTTGTCTATGCCTACACAAAGGCAATCGGTTAAGCTTTTTCACACCGGTTCTGATCGCATATAGGCAACATGTGTGTTGTTGTGGTGGTGACACTGAAGGCCCAGTGTTGACAGTCACAGTTCGCTACTGTTATATTCTTCACATCTAGGAATGAAAGAGCAAACAATGCAACGATACACCGTCACCTTGTACTGGGAACAGCACGTTTCCACCCATGCATGTGTGAGTGTAGGGAGATGTACCTGTGGGTCTGCCAGGCGGCTGTGGTTGGGTTTGAGGTAGTAGACGATGCCGTCTGCAGCACCAGGCAGCGTCATGCCACGCCCCAGCAGCACAAATAGCATGACATAGGGGAAGGTGGCGGTCAGGTAGACCACCTGCAAGGCACAGCACATTCTCTCAGTCCAATCATTAATTGCATCTAATCAACCAACAGGGTATTCTAATCCAACTGCAGTAAATATTTAGTTGGTATTTTGTCTCGGACCTCCAGAGCATCTAACCCAAATGTATTACACATAATCTAACTTACAATAGAGTTCCCTCTCATCTAACATACAATACAGTTTAATTTCAATCAACCAGTTCCAGGGGTGCAGTAGTAGGGGGAGACGAGGGGATGCATCCCCCCCAGTTTCATAAAGAACAAAATTAGCCCCCCCACTTTTGAGATTGTTTTTAATTTTTTTTAATAATATGTCCGATGTAGCCTAAGTCGAGTTACATGTGTTTATTTGCCTACATTGATGACCATCATAAGGCTACCAGCATTGGCAAGTCCACTATAGTTCACTATTCAATGCCCCACCTTCTTTGGTTGTTTCTCAAATAATAGTTCTGAAATATTAGAGAGAAGCAGACATAATTCAGAAAAGAGAAAAAATACAACCCCCCTTCTTAGGCTTTTAAGATGTAAAACCATATTTGGTTTTAATAACGAAAAGTATAGTTTTACAGGCTTAAAAGTTGAGAAATATTTCCTCAGACTTTCATTCCCCCCACCTTAAAAACATCTCCTGCGCCACTGACCAGCTCTCACAAAAATATGCAATTTTAAACCAATTTAAACAGACATCTAGTCCATCTAGATGTCAAATAACCTTTTTATAACGTAACCAAATCAACTCTATGAGCATTTGTAATAGAGTTGAATTTATTCTCGAGCCACACAACTATAATTTCTAATTCCGAATGCTATGTCAGAATGGATACTGGATGGGTTGGTAACAGATAGTCCTCATCTCCCACCTTGCCGGTGGACTTGACTCCCTTCCAGATACAGAAGTAGCAGATAATCCAGATGACAGCCAAACAAAGAGCCAGTCTCCAGTCGATACGACCGAGGTCATGCAGACTGGGAGACAACCGAAGCACCTCATGCCTGTAACAGGAATTAAGAAAACAAGCCCTTTGAGACTAACAGCAATTCAGGGTTATTCTGATAAAGTCTATCCAAATGTGAAAATACTGGTTGGTGGTTTTATGCTGAATCACTAACTGACAGCAAGAAAGACACACTTACTCCCAGAACTCCATGATAGGTGAGGTGCTGTTCACTGTCAGGATGCTCCCATTGGGTGTCTGGTTATCAAATAAGACACAAGCATCTGCATGAAGGCAAACAGACACACACACACACACACACACACACACACACACACACACACGTACATAAGACAAACATCCTTGCTCTAAAATATGGGACAAATTATTTGAATAACATGAACATGACAAAAGAGATTGGTTACACACATATGATACACCATGACATAAACAAATCTAGATAAATTAACTTATCTAACCGAAACTGTGGAGATGTAGTCATTGAAGTTGCAATTTATCTAGGTATTACATTGGTGGTGGTTACTGCGTTTGTTATGTTTTGCTTCACTTTGAGTAACGTACACAAGCTACAAGTGCTTATAAGTTGTTAAAATAGTTTTTAGCAAGTATTGGGCAGATGGCGTGTTAGGCAGATATAGATAAGCATGAAATCTAATGATTTTTAAATGCAAAAGTATGATTTTGCATGATCTGTCAGTTTTCATAATAAGTACAAATAATTCATGAATCATTTATAAAATAATTTAATAATTTCCTCTCTGTCAACCGCGTCTAGCAAAAATGTTGTTTGTTGTAAGATGTTTCATGTACACTCAACCCTTATATTTTAAAACATATCATTAGGAAGCTTACTTTCCAAAGCATATTGTTGGCTAGTGCATATACTGTACATGGCTATATCCATTGAAGGCGTATTGATTTATGCTGAAAAACAAGTAATTTCATTGGAAAAGTAAGTTTCACTTGTATTACCTATATATGTATCAGTCATGTTCTCAAATCACATGTTGTTCATGTGCAAAATAGGGCTTGGAATAGCAAAACATTTTTTTTTTACTAATTAAATCTCTCAAAATTGCTGCAATTAATAGTTGTTTTTTTGTGTGGCTTTTTGTTCTTTTATAGACAAGACAGTAGAGACAAGAAGCGAGCTGGAGAGAGATATCGGGGAAGGATCAGGAAATTACCTCAACAGGCCAGATTCAAATCCAAGCCTATTACAGAGCTACCACTTGCAACACAACCTTAAAATACTAGTTGTTTGCTGCTATATTAATGTCTAAAATATATAGACGAAATCACCAACAATTTGAAAGATCAAAGAGTGATTAAGCTTCACAGCTTAATTTGAAATATATTGGGAAGAGATGGAAAATGCAAGCAGCCAGGTTACATACAGTACGCTGCAGGTATTTAGAGAGCAAGGGTAGCTTTGACGTCGTCACGTAGGGAGACGTGGGCGGAAGAGTCTCAAACGTCATATTTACATATGGGTGGTGTGTAAATAAAAGAAGCCAAATAGTAAATGGGAGAGAGAGGAATAGCCTACGTTTTTATGTCACTGGCAGCTTAATAAACACTATTTTTATAACCAATCCAATGTTTTCTCACATCGTGTCCCTGAAAGAATGATAGCGTACAGATATTTTAATACTCAGACGTCCCACAGTTCGGATAAGTCTCTCCGGGAATCATCACTTTATCGTGGTGGAGAGGTTTGTGTGTCCCTATGACCCTGAGAGCTGTGTTGTCTGGAGCCTTGTACTCCTGGCTGCGGCAGAGAGCTGTGGTCTCAAGGTTTTAGGGGCCTCAAGGGGCGGTAACCCTTGAACACCGTGGTGGACACTAGTGGTCAGGGAAGCAATCCGACTGAAGAAGGAGGCCTTTCGGGATATGTTGTCCCGGAAGACTCTGGAGGCGGTTGCAAGGTACCGACGGACACGAAGGGCTGCAGCATCTGCCGTAGCAGAAGTGTGTGGGAGAGCTTCGTAAAAGCCATGGAGAAAGACTTTTGGCACTTTTGGTGCCAACCGAAAACCGTCCGGCACCTCAGGAGGGGGAAGCGGGGAACCATCCAAGCTGTGTACAGCAAGGATGGGACGCTGTTAAGGAGGGAGATGTCTTGGATGACATGCCTCTTCAACATCCTGTGGATGTCAGGGACAGTGCCAAATGAGGGGCAGACCAGGTGGTTCCCCTCTTCAAAAAAGGGGACCAGAGAGTGTGCGCCAATTATAGGGGTATCACACTACTCAGCCTGGAAATGTCTACTCCAGGGTGCTGGAGAGGAGGGTTCGGCTGAATGTAGAATCTCAGATTGAAGAACAACAAGGCTGATTCCATCCTGGTCGTGGAACAACGGACCAGCTCTTTACTCTCGCAAGGATCCTGGAGCGGGCCTGGGAGTATGCCCTTCTGGTCTACATGTGCTTTGAGGATCTGGAGAAGGCGTATGACCAGGTCCCCCGTGAGATACTTTGGGAGGTGCTGCGGGAGTATGGGTTGAGGGGGTCCCTTTTAAGGGCAACCCAATCCCTGTATGTCCAAAGCATGAGCTGTATATGGATTCTCGACAGTAAGTCGGACTCATTTCAGGTGGGGGTTGGTCTCCACCAGGGCTGCGCTTGGTCACCAATCCTGTTTGTGATATTCATGAAAAGGATATTGAGGCGCTACTCCTTCGCGTCGAAAGGAGCCAGTTGAGGTGGTACGGGCATTTGGTAAGAATGCCCCCTGGGCGCCTCCCTTGGGAAGTGTTCCAGGCATGTCCAGCTGGGAGGAGGTCTCGGGGGAAGACCCAGCACTAGATGGAAAGATTATATCTCCACAATGGCCTGGGACCACCTTGGGATTCCCCAGTCAGAATGACTGTGGCTCGGGAAAGGGAGGTTTGGGGTCCCCTGCTGGAGCTGCTGCCCCCGCAACAAGGCTCCAGATAAGCGGATGAAGATGGATGGATAGATTCATTTAGCCATTTTAACATAAAAAATACGAATCAGTCATACATAATATTGTTTTGTACATAATTTAATCAAATACCAGTAATTTGATAAACGCTTCTGTATAAGTCTAACGCATTGAGGCAATGACACACCAGGTTGGGATACCAGGTTCCACGACACATGTTCCACACATTAACTGAGAAACACCAATTCGATTTTGTATCACTATAAAATCGGGAGAGTAATGGTAGAATATTCCAGTTGGGAGCACAGCGGGAGAAAGGGTTAAACATAGGGAGACTCCTTCGTATATCGGGAGTGTTGGGAGGTATGTGTTTCTTATTCAAACAAACAATTTAAACATGCTGTCTTGAAGCGAAATGTTGAAATACGGATTCACACAATATGCAAAGTAGCTTATATTTAAGGATGCTTTCCTCATTTGCACATTTATGGATCCTTTCAAATGGTAAAGTTAGTCTGATAGGAGTATAGGCGAAAACAACTTTTCAAGGGTGGTGCCTGGTGAAGTGTCAGCACATTTTTCCATGCTGCTCTTATCCACTGGCATGATATCCGGATTGCCATCTGCCGTGTGACGGCAGCCTAAGACAGCAGTGCGTAGTACTGACCTGTGTTCCAGGTGTTGTTACAATGAGCCCAGGGCAGTTCAGTCTGGAAGCTGCTCACCAGGTAGAAAAGGGCCCAGGCCAAAATCACAATGTAGTAAACACAGCTATGGAAGATCATAACCTGGCTAGCATAGCCAAGACCTACCAACACACACATTAACAAGCCTTAAAATCCTTTCATGACATTCAGTTATACATTTCCATCACTATAAGACTAAATAACTTGCTGTATTTCAAACTATCTTACCACACAGACACACATCAGTGATGTGAAGTCTGGGTAGGTACTGCCTGCCAACCCAGGGGTATGAATAATAAATAGTTTTCAGTGCAGTGATTATTTGTCAACTGTAATTTTGTCTTCATTATCCCAAAACGTTGAACTTATATATCAAATATATTTGCATAATCTGCAGAGGCTGTGCTCAGCCTCATTCTGGTTTATAATGGTCACATATAGGTGAAATTGGATACATTTCCTCAAAACGTGTGGGGTGCAAAAGCACTGCTTTTCACACTAGTTCAATTGAATGCAAACTAACGTGTTAGTTACAGTTACATGTGTAGTCTGTTTAAATATTCTTACAAATAAGTATGGAAAAGCTCTGTGATTTTTGGGTCTTGTTATTGACAATGAGCAACAGCTCATTGTCAATCAAATAATTTACGTATTCTGGAAGTGTGCCATTGGCTTGAATGTTTATGTATTCATGTGGACAAATTCAAATCAAAATTGGGGGTTCACATTAAAAAGTACAAAAATTGACTGAAATATATATCAAATGCAACCAAAAACATGAACCAGTATTGCATTTTTTTTAGTGATTAATATGGGTGTGATCTCGCGAGAATAAAACGTGAAAATATTTATTGCCTAGGTGAAACGCTGCCTCGCGATATCAGCATGACTGTGTGTGGGTAAAATCAGCACAGAATATGCCCCCACCACAGCATTGTAGGTACCCCAGTACAAAAGGCCAGACCTCTGGCTTATATAGTACCTCTTCAGCCCTAAGCCCCTGTCTCAAGTTTCCCTCTCAAAGAAACATGCCCATACATTATAGAGTGTGGTTTCAGGCCTGTAAGGCTTACAGAGGCCATCTTGGTATTAAACTGTAGGCAACACCTGTGTGATTTAGCTAGAAGTGAAAAAATACATGTGGATGACACTGGTCCAGAGAACATTAAGCTCAAACACAGAATAAATATAAGGTTTTCATATTTTGCCTAACAGAATGTTCTTGATAAAACTGAATAATTAATTCAGCCTTGTTTGGGATATAGCCTATGCCATACCAATATATACTCACTGGCCACTTTATTAGGTACACCTTGCTAGTACCAGGTTGCACCCCCTAATGCCTTCAGAACTGCCTTAATTCTTTGTGACATTGCAGTTGCTGCAGATTCGTCGATGTAAATCTCCCACCAAATCCCAAAGGTGCTCTATCGGACTGAGATCTGGTGACTGTGAGGCCATTGGAATACTGTGAACTCATTGTCTTGTTCAAGAAACCAGTTTGAGATGATTTGAGCTTTGTGAGCTCTGCAGGATGATGGGCACATTGAAGTCATAAAGGGATGGACATGGTCAGCAACAGTACTAAAGTAGGCTGTTGCATTTAAGCAATGCTTAATTGGTACTAAGGGGCCCAAAGTGTGCATTTTTGACCACACAACTGCCGCTCACTTAATATTTTTGCTTTTTTGGACAATTTTCTTTAAACCCTAGAGATGGTTGTGTGTGAAAATCAGCAGTTTCTGAAATACTAAAAGAAAATCACATTTATTCCCCATTCTGATGCTCACTTTGAACTTCAGCAAGTTGTCTTGACCACATCTACATGCCTAAATGCACTGAGTTGCTGCCATGTGATATAGGTACCTAATAAAGTGGCTGGTGAATGTAGGCTATTAGTTTACTGTTACACTAGCTCTGTAATTGGCTCTCTATAGTGATATTGGCTTATACCTCTGGTATTATAAATTCACCGTACACCTAGGCCTACTTTAGAAAATGCATAGTAATCTTTGTGTAGTCTGTGGTTCTATATAGGATTATTATAAATATACAGAGCCCATTCAATATGTATTTGTAATGTTGTATTTGTAGTAATAAAAAATGTCCAGTCATTGAAGATTTCTTAAAAATTATGTTAAAATCTCGGCTCCTTCTCGTAAACCCAATATCGTGTACCGTCTCGTCTGGTGATCTTATCTATTGTCACACCGCTAATGATTACAGAACCGTGAAATGTGTGGGCCACAACTCTCCTAGAGTGTACAGTATGTATGTGTAGGTTTAGGTTGAAATGCGGAAAATACATCTTTCTCTGCTGGCTAATGGATACCCTTTCTGCTACTGTTATGCATGCAAATCTACATAATGGTGTGTAGGTAAATGTATATAGGTATATTCACTCAAATTGTTGAAATTTCCAAAACAATGGTAGATGTTTGCCCAGAATTTGACAGTATTGAAGACAATAATTGTGTGTATTATTTATTATATACAGTATATGATATAGTGTTTGGGAAGTTACTTTCAAAAAGTAATATATTACTTGTTCAGTAGAAGTAGTGTGATTATATTACATTACTTTCTCTACAAAGTAATGTATTATATTGCTTTTAGAATTACTTTTAATAATAAATGTGGCCCACTAATTTGGCTCGTATTGTATGTAAACATGAATACAGTCTAATTTATTACAAGCGGTCTTAGATAGGCTTGCATTAAGCTTAGCCTGTTTGGCCAAATGTATTTGTCTTATTTACAAGGCTTTAGTTTAGTCGATCATTGAATTCACGGACTAACTGTGACCAGTAACGCACGTTACTTAATAACTAATAATATTACTCAATGTGAAAGACTAACTCGTTAAACTACTCAGTTAATCACTTTAGTAATAATAGTATGTATCAGGGGTGTAACGGTACACAAAAGTCACGGTTCAGTTTACACCGCGGTACATAAGTTACGGTTCGGTACATTTTCGGTACAACGGTGATTGGTTTTTACACAAGCTTATAGCCTATATAAACTCACTTTTTTTTTTAGCCGAACGTACCATGCCATGGATAAATATAGTATATTGTAGGAGCAGAAATACACTACTCACAATAATTTAATTGATCTAACTGTAATGTTATTCATTACTTCTTGTCATATATTAATACATGGGGGCAGGATGGTGGGTTCAAATCTCGGTGCTGACCCCAGTGCTGACCTCCCTGTAAGAATCCTTGAGCAAGATGCCTAACCCCCTACCCCCCAACTGCTCCCGGTGGTTGGTCGCACCTTGCATGGCAGCAATCACCATCGGTTTAGAATGTGTGTGTGAATGGGTGAATGTCAGGCAAAATACTGTGAAGCGCTTTGGATAAAAGCGCTATATAAATGCTCCCATTTACCATAATACATTCATGATTATACATAACTGTCCTAAATCATGCCGTGTCATCTTGCCGTGTATATACACACATACAACCAAAACGTGGTGTGTGGAGGAGGGTATATGCACTCTCACCCCAAAACGTTACAGCAATGCAATTACGCAATACATTTATAACGAGGTAGTTACTTACTAATATTGTCGGTGGTGCAGGACAGGTAAAACCCGGTCAGTAATCTGCGTGCAGTTTGCGTGAATAGCAGTCCAAATGCGGAGAATAAAAAAATCTTCCACTAAGTTCCATGTGCATTGTGCAATGCACTTTAATGTAGAACAACGCCAACACACTGTACTTTTCTCAAGTGCATTGGTGGTGACACATGTACATTTTCACCACACCGCTGTTTTGAAAGCATGAAATGCATGGCTGCATCTGAATACTCTGCATAGACTACCTTTGGTGAAGTACCTACTACCCAACCGTTAGTCTAGTACGTTCTATGAGTAAGGGAGCAAGTAGTAGGGACACAATTAGAATATACTCAACTGCCATCTCACCTGTCCTTTGACCCGGATGTTTGCTGCAAAAATTCACCTCAATAGCGACATATTTAAAAAAAAAAAAAAACTTTATATCTACTCATATTCAATTGTCTTTACTTTGGAGTGATAGTATGATTATGATACTTACATTCGTACATCGCCGCACCTTCGCTGCTTGCTCCCGTCATGTTATATTTTATTTACCGCTACTTCTCTTCTTCGATTCTTTTTCTGGATAGTGCCCAACTGACTTATGGGATAGCGTAGTGTGGAACGTTTGTACACTACGGCGGTAGTACGCCACTCGACTACTACCAACTGCTTACTGAGTATTCGGACATACTACTATTTGTGAGGTACTGCTTTTTGCCTACTATATAGTAGACAAGTGTGGGTATTCGGAGGGCTGCATCCGAATTGTGTCCCTACTACTCGTTTGCTTACTCATAGAATGTACTAGGCTAACGGTTGGGCAGTAGGTACTTCACCAAAGGTAGTCTATACTGAGTATTCGGATGCAGCCCAGGTCTAATTTGAGCTACGGCTTGCAGCTTAAAGGCTCCGTGTGAAACACTCGCGTCTGAATTTTGGTTCCACATTCCACACTACCGTTACACATACCAACGGTATGGTACATGGACTGAACCGCAACGTCTGTACCGAACGGTTCAATACGAATACACGAACCGTTACACCCATAGTAACACTTTATATTGGCATATATTGGCATTGCACGGACCGGGTTGGTCCGTGTTTCTCAGTTCAATTTTTCCGACTATGGATGGGTATCTGGGGGGGGGGTAGGGCCGAGTCCAGGTGTCTGGGGTTTCGCTTTTGCCGGCTTTGAGGGACTGAAGCTTAATAGATTTTAAAAATGTCTCCATTCTTTAGGTTTACTGGTCGAGGATTCAGTATTGGAGGTTCTGGGAGGTGTGTCGTGGATTGGGTTATTAAGTGCTTCTGTGGTGTCGTCTCCGGGGTTACGCTAATGGTGGTGCATGGTTGGTGGGCTGGATTATGGGTGGGTGTGTGCCCTGGCCTGCAGTGCCTGGGGGTTTAG
>JAODLL010004549.1:0-11061 GCA_026546735.1 Forbesichthys agassizii | reverse complement strand
AGCCGCACTGTAGTATAGGCCGCAGTGTTCAAAGTGTGGGGAAAAAGTAGCGGCTTATAGTCCGGAATTTACGGTAATCATATTGGGAGTTATCTAAAGACACATAATTTTAAATGTGTTTTTATTATCATTATGATTATTATATTGGTGTTTTTATTGTATTTAGTATTTAATTTGCAATGTGCAGTTACAGTAATTGATGTTTTATTTATTTGTCTGGAAAGCACTTTGTGACACATCTTGTCTGTAAAAGGTGCTATCCAAATATACACAACTTAGTTACGTCTCTGTGCCTGGTGCTCAGCTGGGTAGCCCAGGTGAACTGCAGAAGCTAGGCTCCCTTAAGGTTGGGGTGAAGGTAGAAACCCTGTTGAGCCTGCCATCTGAAATTCTGCTGTCATCCATGCCTGTGATCGCCCTGACAACACCAGGCCTAAGCCCTTCACAAGCCAACGCTATCGCCACAAAACTATGGGTACAACATACACACACACACACACACAAACACACACACACATTCACTCTCTAAGATAACATATTGTGTTTATTGTTTAAGACCAATGTTATGACCTCTGGAAACAACTTGTTTTACTCTAATAATTATTGTTTCAAAGTAACCTATATAACCTATAACAAACACTATAGCATCAATGAATGGACATTTCATTAAGAAGCTATATTATTAAGAGAGAGCAGCTTTGCCTTTATTCCCTTTTTTAAACTCTACCTAAAGTCTACCTGAAAGCTAGTTGCTGTCGCAAAGTTCACAGAGCTTCAGGAAAAACAAACATCCATGTTTGTCTTAACGGCCATGAACAAAACAAATTAAACAATAATACAAATATACAACATGGCAACAGCCATATCCTTTAAGCTGGCCTGCAACTGCCTGTTTGTCTAGGAATCTCCTGATGTGGTTAACTGGTTGGACAAAGTGGAGCCTCTGCTCTCCAACACACCACTGCTCAGTTTGCTTAACGTGACTCGCCGGCTGCTGACCAACACCAATTCCACAAACGCTCGGCCCTGGAACACACAGCAGGTGCAGCTGTTACTCCTCCCAACACTATTGGCTGGTTTCACAAACATGGATTAAGCCTAGTATAAGATTAAAAGAACATCTCAATGAAGATCTCCATTGGAAAAAAATGCTTAAAATCTTGGACTAGGCTTAAGCCATGTATGTGAAACCGGCCCTATATAAAGTATAACATTTGAAAATAAAGAAGAATTAGTAAACACACTAATGGATATACTGTATGCATATGTGGGGCTCAGCCTTTGCAGTGCATCTGGAAAGTATTCACATTGCTTCACTTTTTCCACATTTTGTTATCTTACAGCCTTATTCCAAAATGGATGAATTTCCTCAAAATTCCACATACAATACCCCATAATAACAAAGTGAAAAAAGTTTGTTTGAAATGTTTGCAAATGTATTAAAAATTAAAAACTAAAAAAATAACATGTACAATAGTATTCAAAGCCTTAGGTCAATACTTTGTTGAATCACCTTTGGCTGCAATTACAGCCTCAAGTCTTTTTGAGTGTGATGCTACAAGCTTGACACACCTACTTTTGCGCAGTTTCCCATTCTTCTTTGCAGGACCTCAAGCTCTATCAAGTTGGATGGGGAGCGTCTGTGCACGTCATTTTCAAACCTCTCCAGAGATGTTCAATCGGGTTCAAGTCTTTGCTCTGGCTGGGCCACTCAAGGACATTCACAGAGTTGACCCGAGCCTACTCCTTTAATATCTTGGCTGTGTGCTTATGGTCGTTGTCCTGTTGGAAGATGAACCTTCTCCCCAGTCTGAGGTGTAGAGCACTCTGGAGCAGGATTCTTTTTTCCCTCGATCCTGAATAGTCTCCCAGTTCCTGCCCCTGAAAAACATTCCCACAGCATGATGCTGCCACCACCATGCTTCACTGTAGGGGATGGTATTGATTATTATAATGATAAGGTGATGAACAGTGTCCGGTTTCCTTCAGACCAAAGATTTCAATCTTTGTTTCATCAGACCATAGAATTTCTTTCTCATGGACTTTCTCAGAGTCCTTCAAGTGCCGTTTGGCAAACTCCAGGCGGGCTGTCATGTGCCTTTTTCTTGAGGAGTGGCTTCCGTCTGTAAGAGTTCTGTAAGAGTAACCATAGGGTTCTTGGTCACCTCTCTGACTGAAGCCCTTTCCCCCCGATCGCTCAGTTTGGCCGGGCGTCCAGCTCTAGGAAGAGTCCTGGTGGTTCCAAACTTCTTACGTTTACGGCTGATGGAGGCCACATTGGGACCTTCAATGCTGCATGAATCTTTCTATAGTCTTGCCCAGATTTGTGCCTCGATACAATCCTGTCTCGGTCTACATACAATTCCTTGGACTTCATGGCTTGGTTTGTGCTCTGACATGCACTGTCAACTGTGGAACCTTATATAGACAGGTGTGTGCCTTTCTAGTCCAGTCAGCTGTCCAGTCAAATGTCCAGTCAACTGCATTTGCTACAGGTGGACTCCAATCAAGTTGGAGAAACATCTCAAGGATGATCAGTGCAAACAGGATGTGCCTGAGCTCCATTTTGAGTGTCATGGCAAAGGCTGTAAATAGTTATGTACATTTTTTTTAATTTTAATTTTTAATACATTTGCAAAACTTTCAAACAAACTTGTTGTTATTATAAGGTTTTGTGTGTAGAATCTTGAAGAACATTTTCTTTTAATTAATACATTTTGGAATAAGTTTGTAACATAACAAAATGTGGAATAAGCGAAGCGCTGAGAATCTTTTTGGATGCACTGAAATGGCTCCTGAAGGTGCGTGAATAGTTCCCTGAATTACTTCTGAAGAATAAAGAGGCTTACATGCTTGCTCGTGTCACCTTGATAGTATAGATATACCTGTCTATACACAATGTGCTACCATCCATTTTGTTTATACCACAGCAGACATAATCTTACCCAGTATCCCAGTATCCAGTATCATCGACACACTAAGCTCCTTTATAAGCTTTATGATCATGCTGCAATGTGATGTTCTCCCAAATGTAATGTGTCCTTTGTATTTGTAGGATGCACCATATAGGAGGAGTGTGTCTAATTAATCATCTTAAAATAATTATAATTATCACAGAGCTATACAATGACAATAAATTATTTCTAAAGAAAAGTTCATATTAACCAAATAATACTTAAATACACAAAGCATATTGTTTAGTCTAATTTGTTTTTATTTGAGAGAAATGGAAATCTAAATACACTAATAACTAGATGTATCTGATTTCTTCCTTAGGCTCAAGCTATTTTTAAGGAAGTGATTAATAATAAACCAAACTTCAATAAAGACGATTTACTGTAAGTGTGATTATGATTTGTGATTATGCATTGTATTTATGCGTGTGTCCGCTTGCACGTGGGTGTGTGTGTGTCAATTGTAAAGTTAAACAAATCACCATAACTGCCATGAAATGTGTTATGCTAAAGAGTCTGTGCTGTTAACATGAAGATATCCTAATAAATAGTTTTAACATAGGTTTGCACTACCCCATTTAGAGTACGTACCTGATGCATACTGTCACTGAAGAAGGATAAGGATGAAGTAGTCTAGATAGTCTTCACATGTTTGCACGGACAGTATCTCACTGTATACCATGTGTTTATGAAGGAGTCTTGGAAAGGTGGGAAAAGGTGTGAGTTGTGATGTGTTAAGTAAACTCTTCAAGAAGACTCCCACATTCTCTGCATTGAGAGGCGTCCTGGTGTTCTTGAGAGATCAACCTCCTCCTCTGCACACCTCACTGGTAAGGTACAACACTCAACTCAACATTTAAGATGCAATTTGTCATTAATCCACCATTTATTCATTAGAAATGGTTATCTTAGCGCAGCATATAGACAAGTACGGCATATGGACACCGGAACTGAAGTGTTTAGGGGTAATATTGATATTATTGTGTTCAATTTATGTGTTGGCAATTAAGAAAATACAAAAACAAGTAAAATATTGGTGCTTTAACTTTATTATAGCTTTAATGTTCAATGTGTTACAATCACCACGTGTCTTTGTCTCTTTGGACAGAAAAAGTGTGTTGTCGAGGAGTTGTACCAGTTTGAGTTCTTCTCTGAAACGCTCGGATACATTGGCCCTGAGATTGCACTGGCCTTGCCGTGAGTTTGCAATAAGCATGTTACACATCTACTGTATTCTTTTAAATTTAACTTATAAATGCAAATGATTAATTAATTAATTAATTATTTTTACCCACTACTTAATTGCCATAACTTTGTGTGGTTGCTTTCAGAGTGAGCATTATCAAGCTCTTCACGGAGGCCATGATGGATCTTCTGAGGAATATGATTATTCAGAATCCACGCCATTTTTTTTTACTTCCCAGAACTAAACAGGAATTGCTGGTGGACAAGTTGGTGCAAAGGCTGGTCAGTGTGCCTACTAGTTTGTTACAGTATGTTGTTTTGAAAGCTACATAGGATAACCTCATCTGATCATGATTGTACACTGTTTTGAAAGCTCTCATATTCTTTCAACATTGCTGTTATTGCAGAAATACTTTAATTTGTGGGACAGTTGTGTTAATGGAAGTCACGCATAATACAGTGTTACCATAGTAACTATTTATTGTGTGCAGTATGTCCTGTTGGTTTCACAGTGTCTTGGACAGTGTTGAGCAAGTTACTCAGAAATAGTAATAAGTAACTATTTACTTAATACTCCTTAAAAAAAGTGATTATATTACTTGTTACTGGGTATTAAAAGTAATTAGTTACATTGCTAGTTACATTACTATATTACTTTCAGAATAACTACCCTGCCTCATCCCTTCTGAAAAATGGCAACCTGTGTAGCCATTTTTTAATTGAATCCTCTTCTTGGGAACAATGATTAACTTTAGGAGTCAACATTCTGCCAAAGTGAAAACATTGCAGCCTCTCAAACCAAATCATTGGACAGGTTGGTTCAATTAGCCTACCCTAAGTTTGCTAGGACCAGCAAAATAATAAAGGATCATCTTCACAAGATGGAAGTCTATAGGGGAAAATATCACGCAGTAATGCAGCATTACTTGGATTAGTAATTGTAATATTATTACTGTTTTGGAAAAAGTAATTTGTTCCACTGCTAATTACTGAAAAAAGTAATACTATTACAATAACTAGTACCTTTTAACTAGTTACTGCCCAACACTGGTCATGGCAAGACCAATTCCGAAGATGTTACCATAAATAAGTTATCCTATGCAACATTAAGTACTGTTGAAGATATTTACTGGTTGTTTTGTATGTTCAGCAATACCATAATATTGATTTGTATCTAATTTCCTAGGGCATGTACACAGGCGAGTTTACAGAGAAAGAGTTCCTCTCTTTGGGCATCATGGCAACATTAGTGGTAGATGAGATATTCGTGCAACTAGATCGGACCTTTTTTGTTGACAATTTGGATTACCTCCAAGGACTCTGCTACAGCTTCGGCAAGATGGAACTAGTGGCTCGCATTTTAGAGGAGGCTAAGGCATTTGGGTAATGTGGCCACCTCACGCTCCGAGTGATCTATTAATAATCAGTTCACCCACCGTGTTATAGCATTTGTTTGTGTTTTGTGACCTCACAGCCCAGTCAAGAGCTGGACTCAGGTAACCCTCAACCAGGTGGGAAGATTTCTATTCTTCTTACCCAAAGAAAAGTTGCAAGAGATTCCCCCGGTAAGGTTTCTCCCCTGCTTCTTTTTCACCTTCGCTCCATTGATTTTACTGCCAGGGCCAGCTTCATTCTAGACTGGACAGTTTCCCTCTGAGATTGAGAATGGTTAAACACTGTGTTATAACAGATTCATTACCGGAATAGGAATCCAGTGTGGCTGATGGGATTGTTACTTGACACTAGGGCAGGATACGATGGAAATGATTCTGTCAGGTGTCACATGTCCAGCAGGTGTCAGGATCAGGTGCCACGGTTCCTGTTGGTGCCGTAATCATTCACATTTGTGTGTGTGTGTGCGTGTGCGTGTGTGTGTGTGTGTGTGCGTGTGTGTGTGTGTGTGTGTGCGTGTGCGTGCGTGCGTGCGTGTGTGTGTGTGTGTGTAGGGAATAATGACCCAGGGGCGTATTGAGAGGTTGTTTCTGAGCCAGGCTAAATGGGAACGCAGCAACTTGGGGGTCCTCTGTATGCAAGGCAGAGACCGAGATGAACAAAAAAAGGTGTTTGACATGCAGCAGTTTGTTCTTCAATATTTCCTTGGCTTCCTCAAAGTGGGCCATCTCCCATGTGAGTGTGAGAGGCTAATGATAAAAGTAGAAAATAAATCATGACAAAACACACTTTTACTTAATATGCATTATTATATCATTTATAATGGACACATCAACAAATGAAGGTGTGTACACATGGTAAGATCAATACATTGTATGCTGTCTGTATTATTCTCTGATCAGATGCGTACTTATATTTAACAGCTCCTGCCATAATCCCTACCTGTAAAATGCTGCAAGAAATGGCCCCCTCTCTATGGCCCACTGCCAGCCTGACAGGCATGACTTCACAGGATTTCTCCAACTGTTTGGAGTTAATTGCCCAGGATCCCTTCATTACACCCTACACGAGTACTGTTATGCTCAAGAAAGCTAAAGAGGTGAGATTGGTTTCTCATTCAGTTTATATATGAAGAATTACTGAAATTACCTGATCTGAATGAACATGTTCATTCAAAATCTTAATTAATTAGGTGGCAATAAAGTTATGCAGGTTATTTTTGTTAGGACACATTTTAATTCATGCTTTTATTTTTTTGATATTCACACCAAAAGGCAAATGCTATGTATAATATGTTCTTTTTTGTAGAACACGTGTTTTGTGTGTTTGTCTATTTATAATTAGTATATGCATGCTTTTTATATAAACACAACAGCAGTGTCCAAAGTCAGAAACCACTATATTCAATTTTGTATTTGCTTTCAGTGCAATACTACTGAATACATTTTTATTAATTTATTTTCATTACAAATTACATTATTTTAACATAAATGTTCAATGGGGTTGAAGTTAAGAGACTGTGGAGGAATATCTGTGCCAGTGTTTAGTGGTTAGTGTGTGTCGTTTTTTCAAACGTTTCTGACTCCTCAAGCTTATGTACATGAAGAGACTCCACTGTGCATTTCAATATTGAAGCTTTTACATATGTGTTGCCTGAACTGAAAAGGGTAGAGTAATTGTGATAGCTGTCTAACTGTGCATCTGCACTGTGCCTGTGGCTGTGCTGTACGAAGGTGTATGGACCCCTTCCCTCCTTTTCCCCATCAGTGATCTCTCAGATGGGAGGACTAGCGGTCCAGCTACTGTTGGAGGAGCTGGGCTCTCTCCGTCTCACTGAGATCAGCAGTGTCTCCTCCATGGGCTCAGTCAGCACATGGAGCAGCAAGCAGGTAGAAACTCATAATCCTATACATAGAACAATATGTAGGATTTAGGAGGACCTGTACAAATTAAATAGTCATTATTATACACTAATATGTTCTATTATTGTATAATAACATGTAACAATGAATCATGTTTTCATAATCTTAGAGTAAGCCCTTATATGCACACAGGGAACTAAAGGCTCACCATGTTGCGCCGCCATATTTCTACAGTAGCCCCAAATGGACAAACACTGGCTCTACAGACCAACCATTCTCATTTTTACATTGAAGCAACATCTTTAGTTTAGCACTGGCTTTCTCTGGTTTATTACTACGTTGGTTGTCATGTGAGCAAAGAACCAAAAAACAGAAGGCACCTGACAGACCCTGTAGGTTCTTCATTAAACAGGGTTGGAAAATTAGTATTCAGATTATGGCAGTCTGCCACTTAATCCTACATACTGCACCTTAAAGATAACTAAATGTGTTGTAATCCATATTGACTGGGAATCTGCTCTGTGTTGCATCTCAGCTGGCTGTGCTGTTTTCTGCCATGTTGAACTCTACCAGACTGAGTCCTAGCCAGCTCAATAATAGCATGCTACTGGCAATGGGATACATTGTATGTGGAGCAAAGACGACAGATATTAGCTCTTTCAATGCAGTAGAGTTCAGGTAAGCAAAAAAAAACAACTAAATATCATAAACATATACCTAATATGTAATTGACACCGTATTACTGTTGCTGCTTTGCTCAATGACCTATCCCAAGCCCTGCCCCTTTCACTTTTCCTATCTAGTTAATGTAATTAGGTTGGACACAACGGCATAGAAAGCTATTGCAGGAAAACACGGGAGGTTTCGTCAGATTAAAACAATGCTCGTTATTGGAGGACATGCTGCAAGGGGCGGGCCTCGGGATAGGTAAATTGCATAGACCGTATGTATAAATGGACAAACCCTCTGTCACCCATAGCTTTTCTCAAGAACGTACAGTATTTGAACACTGCGCTATGCTGGCTCTGGCCGTCGCCATCACTTACTCCGCCTGTAACGTCCCCCTATGCCCCCCATTCATTAAAATGGGAGAAATGCATAGCTAATATATTTTTAACTGATTAATTATTTAAATATTCACCCCTCGTACAGTTTGCATGAACAAGGAGACTAGCTTTAGAGACCAAACCCCTTTTTTTGAACCAGGCTGTAAACATGTTTATTTTTGCTGTAAAGTCTGACATTTTAACATTGTAGTCTATGGGGATTGACTCCCTTTTGCAGCCAGCCTCAAGCGGCCATTTGATGAACTGCAGGGTTTGGCACTCCCGTATTGTATTCATTCCTCAGAACAGGAGGTTCCCACTTGGTCAATTGATTATTGCTGTATTGTTGCCTCCCCCTTGTGGCTACAGCAAGGCAGTGCTGGTGCTGGGTCAACTTAACCTAGCTTGTACAGAGGAGCAGCTATCTAGCTTCGTTGGCTTGCTGACCGACAGCCGTGCCTTTGGATCAGCAAGTTCCTGGGGGACCAATGTCTTCATTGAGATTGGATCCCTCGCGGGTAAGATTCATTCACTTCATTTAGTTTCACAAGAAACCTAATGTTTACACTCTGAATTGCTTAATTGCTCAAATACATTCATGCAATTTCCACTGTATTGGTGACACATACAGTAAGTTAGCCTACTATATACAGTTGAAATAAGGGTAAACAAGGAACACATAATGTCTTTATTTGCACATGTACCATATTCTATAGTACATGAAAGTGTCGACGTTATGCCATTATGCAAACTATTTTTGACTTGAATGGCCGCTGTTTTGTTACTGCGGTATATTTTGGGAATCTTTGGTACTGCTCATGTCTGATTAGTTGGGCTCTGTCAGGCACAGGGAGACTGCTCTCATATTGAACCTGTACTACTGTCCTGACCTGCTGTGACACCATTCAGTGGGCAATGGGCATCATTTTATTTAGTTCTGGCTGCCCTCTTCATTGGATAAGGTGTCACTACAAGGGATGGGAATTTATCATTCTCTTTATTGTGTGGCTGCTTAACATCTCCATCTTCTGCAGCTGGTCTTCCTGATATGGCCTTATCAGCTTTAGTGAAGGAGCAAATCGAAGGAATCTCACCTCTGGCTATCAAACTGATTCCACCTGATAAGTTTGCTGTAAGTCTGGACACTTGACAAATGTTAATTCGCCTAATGTTGAGTAAAGATATAAAATGCTAAATGCTTGTATTTCAGTTTCATTCATCTCTTAACAATCTCTAACCTTGTTCTCTCAAGGTGGTGTTTAGCCAGAGACAGATCAGTATGTTCTCCTATGAGCAGGCTGTCTCAGTGACAGCCACCCAACGCGCTGCCCTCTCTGGTGTGCAGCTGACAGCCCTGGCAATGGTGCTGACACCATGGGAAAACAAGCCTTTGGACCTCAGAGGTGATTTACTGCAAAACTCTAGATGTTTCAAAATCAACGTTAAAAACTTAGAAAACCACCTTTTTTCACTTTTTGCTGTTAATGTACCAAATTTAAAATGTTATGCTTAACACCCTTTTTGGTACCATTTAATTAACAATAATACATAATTGTATCTCAACAGCGAAATGTTACTCTATTTGACAGAGGAATCTTGTGACATAAAGCATATTTCATTAAGTGTTTTTGAGAAACAATGAAACCCAAAGAAACCCACAAAGATAGATTTTCATATGTGATTTCAAATTTATATTGGATTAATGATTTACACTCCCAAATCATTAATGTAGCCTACATTATGAGAAGAATATAGTATATAGTAACCAGTGAACATTACATGTTTCCTAGCTGTACATTTGCATTAGTGCCACCACTACAACTTGTGTCTGTCTGTTCAAAGTGCGATCATTGGGGCTGACCCTGAGGCCTGGTCACCTGTGTCCGCTGATGGGACTGCTGACACTGCTTATCTTCCTGCCCTGTCTGGTTTGACCAGGAGCAACATCTTTCACCACATCACTAAGTTGATCATCTCCGCTATACCATGCCTGTGAAATGAAGATATTAGAGTATTGAGCCATTGCTTTGTCCCATATCACTGGGAAGGGGCTTTCTGCTTCTTTCCAAACAAGACCTAAGATGAAAGAAGACCCTGACCTAGAGCGAGCAGCCTCGGGGAAGACTTAACGTATTTATTAACTTTACAAATGTTTTATACACATGGTTTTATTAGGCAATGATGCCATCCTGCACTTGATTCAGCATCAGAAATGCTTTATGTGTGCCCTGTATACGGCTAGAATTACACATCACTGCATATCACCCCACAGCCCGAGGTTCAACCTTAAACTACCTGTAAAGCACATAAGATGTGTTTCTGACAATTCCCACCTCTGACTGTTGTAAATTTTATTTAAGACATTTTGCCTTGATGGGCCAGTTTAAGAAAGCTGAGTTTATATCTCCCACTTTTCATTTTTAATGAGACAGCCACAGCTGAACTACCAGGGTTTGTACCACTCCATACCTACACTGGGTAACATATTGCCCCAACACTGTAATCTTATGTTATGTTTATGTATGCATTAACACTAGAACTACCAGAATTCTATAACTACTATAATGGCCATAGCAGTCATTCTGACCGCTCATACATTATTTGTGTATAATTTCAATAAAC
>JAODLL010004547.1:0-11063 GCA_026546735.1 Forbesichthys agassizii | reverse complement strand
GAAGCCAGCCACCCTCCTGAGGAAACCCATTTCGGCCGCTTGTACCCATGATCTTGTTCTTTCGGTCATGACCCACCACTTCATGACCATAGGTGAGGGTAGGAACAAAAATTGCCCGGTAGATCGAGAGCTTTGCCTTCTGACTCAGCCTCTTTTCATCACCACGGTGCGGTAAAGCGATTGCAATACCGCTCCTGCTGCTCCGATTCTCCATCCAATCTCTCGCTTCATAGTCCCCTCACTCGCGAACAAGACCCCGAGGTACCTGGAGTACCTGGAGTAGGCACTCCATCGGTTTCCGGCTGAGATTAGCGGTGCTAATCCTCATCCCAGCCACTTCACACTCCAGTGAGTGCTGAAGGTCACGGACCGATGATGCCATCAGGACCACATCATCTGCAAAAAGCAGCAATGCAATCCTTAAGATACCGAACCGCAACCTCTCTCCACCACGACTACGCCTCGATATCCTGTCCATGAAAATCCCAAACAGGATTGGTGACAAAGCGCAGCCCTGGTGGAAACCAACCCCCACCTGAAACGAGAATTACTGCCGAGAATCCATACACAGCTCTCACTTTGGACATACAGGGATTGGATTGCCCTTAAAAGGGACCCCCTCACCCCATACTCTCACAGCACCTCCCACAGTATCTCCCAGGGGACCCGGTCATACGCCTTCTTTAGGGTCCATAAAGCAAATGTAGACCGGAAGGGCATATTCCCAGGTCCCTTCCATGATCCTTGCGAGAGTAAAGAGCTGGTCCGTTGTTCCACAACCAGGACGGAATCCGCATTGTTGTTCTTCAATCTGAGGTTCCACAATCAGCCAAACCCTCCTCTCCAGCACCTTGGAGAAGACTTTACCAGGGAGGCTGAGTAGTGTGATATCCCTCTAATTGGCACACACTCTCTGGTCCACCTTTTTGAAGAGGGGAACAACCACCCCAGTCTGCCACGCCTATGGCACTGTCCCAGACCTCCACACGATGTTAAAGAGGCGTGTCATCCAAGACATCCCCTCCACATCTAAAGCTTTTTGCATTTCTGGACAGATCTCATAAACCTCTGGGGCTTCGCCACTGTGGAGTTGTTTGACTACCTCAGTGACCTCCCCCAGGGAAATTGATGATGGTCGTCCATCAGCCTCCAACTCTGTCTCAATTACAAAGAGCGTGTCAGTCGGATTCAGGAGTTCCTCAAAGTGTTCCTTCCACTGCCCAATTGCCTCCTCAGTTGAGGTCAACAGTGTCCCATCCTTGCTGTACACAGCTTGGATGGTTCCCCGCTTCCCCCTCCTAATGTGGCGGACGGTTTTCCAGAAACACTTTGGTGTCAACCGAAAGTCTTTCTCCATGGCTTCTCCGAAGGTCTCCCACACCCGCTGTTTTGCTGTTGCTACGGCAGATGCTGCAGCACTTCAGGCCCGTTGGTACCTTGCAACTGCTTCCAGAGTCTTCTGGGACAACATATCCCGAAAGGCCTCCTTCTTCAGTCGGACGGCTTCCCTGACTACTGGTGTCCACCACGATGTTCGAGGGTTACCGCCCCTTGAGGAACCTAAGACCTTGAGACCACAGCTCTTCACCGCAGCTTCAGCAATGGAAGCTTTGAACATTTACCACTCAGGTTTTATGTCCCCAACCTCCACAGGGATACAAAAGAAGCTCCGCCAGAGGTGTGAGTTGAAGATCTCATGGACAGGGGCCTTCTCCAGACGTTCCCAGTTCACCCGCACTACCCGTTTGGCCTTACCAGGTCTGTCTAGAGTCTTCCCCCACCCTTTGACCCAACTCACCACCAGGTGGTCGGTAGCCAGCTCTGCCCCTCTATTCACCCGAGTGTCCAAAACATGTGGCCTCAGATCAGATGATACGATCTCAAAATCGATCATCGACCTTCGACCTGGGGTGCTCTGGTACCATGTACACTTATGAGCATCCTTATGTTCGAACAGGGTGTTTGTTATAGACAGTCCATGACTAGCACAGAAGTCGAACAACAAATGCCCGTTGGGGTTTAGATCTGGGAGGCCGTTCCTCCCAATCACACCTCTCCAGGGGGCTTGCTAGTATCCCCACACCCTCCCGGTGCCTCACACCCTGGGCAACTCCAGAGTAGAATAAAATCCATCCCCTATCCAGGAGAAAGGTTCAAGAACCAAGACTGTGCATAGAGCTAAGCCCCACCAGATCTAAATGGTAGTGCTCCACCTCCTGCACAAGTTCTGTCTCGTTCTCCCACAGTTCTGGTCCGTCGAGGTCCCTGACCTTCGCTGCCACCCGTTTGACAGCACACCTGACCCCTATGGTTCTTCCCACCAGTGGTGCGCCCATAGGATGAAGAGGAGGATGGTGCGACGTTGCTTCTTTGGGCTGTGCCCAGCTGGGCTCTGTGGCAAACCCAGCCACCAGGCGCTTGCCAACGAGCCCTCCCCCTGGGCCTGGCTCCAGATGGGGGCCCCGGGCTTCCTCTGAGCAGGGTAACCTCTCCTCTTGAATGATCTTTCATAGGGGTCTTCTGAACCCTTCTTTGTCTGGCCCATCCCCTGAGACCAGTTTGCCTTGGGAGACCCTACCAGGAGCACAAGGCTCCAGACAACACAGCTCTCAGGATCATAAGGACACACAAACTTTTTCACCACGATAAGGTGATGGTTCCTGGAGAGGGTGATGGTTCCTGAAGAGGTAGCGGGGGCAGCAGCTCCAGCAGGGGACCCCAAACCTCCCCTTCTCGAGCCACATTAGCAAGCTCTGACTGGGGGATCACAAGGCATTCCCAGGCCAGTGTAAAGATATAATCCCAAAGGCCTCCTCCCAGCTGGACGTGCCTGGAACACCTCCCAAGGGAGGCGCACAAGGGGCATCCTTACCAGATGCCCATACCACCTCAACTGGCTCCTTTCGAAGGAGTAGCGGGTCTTCACCAAGTTCCTCACGGATAGCTGAGTTTCTTACCTTATCTCTAAGGAAAAAGCCAGCCACCCTCCTGAGAAACCCCATTTTGGCCACTTGTACCGTGATCTTGTTCTTTCGGTCATGACCCACTCTTCATGGCCTTTAGTAAGGGTAGGAAAAAAAATTGCCCGGTAGATTGAGATCTTTGCCTTTCGGCTCAGCTCTCTTTTCATCACAATAGTGCCATAAAGCGATTGCAATACCACTCCCGTTGCTCCGATTCTCCGGCCAATCTCTTCATAGTCCCCCCACTCATGAACAAGACCTTAAGGTACTTAAACTCCTTCACTTGGGGTAAGGGCTCATACCCTATCTGGAGTAGGCACTCCAATAGCATTCATCATGACCAAATACCAAATAGTTTTGGATTAACCTCTATCCATCCATACATCCTCATCTGCTTATCTGTAGTCGGGTCGCAGGTCAGCAGCTACAGGAGACCCCAAACTTTTCTTTCCTAAGCCACATTAACAAGATCTGACTGGGGGATCATGAGGTGTACCCTGGCCAATGTGGAGATGTAATCTCTACACCTATCCTGGGTCTTCCTTGAGGCCTCCTCCCAGCTGGAGGGAGCATCCTTACCAGATGCCCGTACCACTTCAACTGGCTCATTTCGAATCAAAGGATCAGCTGCTCTACTCCGAGTCACCCAATGGAATTCTAGAGTAATACCGCTCCCACTGCTCTGATTCTCCGGCCAATCTCCCTCTTCAATATCCCCGCTACAGATTAACCTCTAGGACATATACAATTATTTTTCTGCTCTTGAATCTTTTTTCTTTGAGTTTATTGTTTAATTTTCAAGGTTTTTATTACCACCTTTTCATAGAAATAAGATTATTTTCATAATGTATTCCCCTTGTCAATGTTGTATGTTGGCTAGGCCTACAGAAAAAAACCAAAGAAAAAAACAAACATAGCACAATATTTTTGATCATATTATACAAATACAGTTACAGTTCTCAATACTCAATACAGAGTTAAAAACACTAATATAATATTTATTTTTATTTTAAGTTATCCCTAACATTGTAATTAAATGTCTTCTAATGCCTGAGACAGAAGGACATTTGAAGAAGAAACTTTCATGTTCAGTTGTAATGAGTCACCATTTTCAGTTTAGGTATTTTATGTGGGCGTTGCCAGTTATATAAGTTGAATGCAACCCTAAGCTGCTCACAGGTCATTCAAACAAAGCAGAGTTTACATCTTGATAGTACACTTGATAGTACACTAGCAGAACAAATAGGTTATTTGAAATAATGGGTGTCATTGAATCGTTTCTTCAGTCTAGCAGCTCAGTGTACCTGCTAGGGGCTCTACTGTTCCTGGTGGTTCTCTATCTCTTCTCCTCCAAGTCCAGGTCTCATGAGGGTGAAGGCAAGGAGCCCCCAGGGCCCAGACCTCTTCCCCTGCTTGGTAACCTGCTACAGCTGGATCTCAAGAGGACCTACTACAGTCTCTGTGAGGTAAGACAAGACAGAGCCACAGACTGCTTACTCACTTGTCTACTAATAGCAAATGTACAATTACATAAATGTGCACTCTTATAACTTACTTGTCAAAAGCTGAATATGTAAAGCAAACTATATTATTCTTTTAATAGTCACAGAAGCAATCAGGGATAGTTACAACATAGTTATAACATACATTAGCTTACCTATTTACATATAATTGAGTCCTAAAATAATTGCTAACAGGCTAAATAAAATATAAAAAAACCAGCCCAAACATATTCAATGTTTTCATTATTTCCTGTATTATATGTTTGATTTCCCACATTCACATAATGTACATGTTTCATGTTGTTGAAACATGTTAGATATTTAGAAAATGCTTGTTGTTTGCTCTTGGTCTCAGCTTTCCAAAAAATATGGCACAGTGTTCACGGTATATTTTGGACCGGAGAAAGTTGTGGTCTTGGCCGGGTACAAGACAGTGAAAGATGCTTTGGTGAACCATGCAGAGGAGTTTGGAGACAGATATATCTTTCCATTAACAAATGAGTTCAATAAAGGACATGGTAAGAATGTTATGAAATGTAAAATGTAAGCAAAATGTACTTGCTTGTTTTAGCCAAATTCTGAAATTGTTTGTTTGAACTATGTTGGTTTCAACCACCATAGTTTGAACGACAATGTTTCCAGATGGGTTTGGTCTGACTTTTACAGCAGGAAACTTGCAAAAACACACAATCTTTGTCATGTTATGCCTGAATTCAATAGCCTATAGCAGTTGTGATTATATTAAATTATAAAATGATCTAGGTTATTCATACAACTTGCTCATAAACTACAATAGGCTATAACAACAACAACCATAACATTTGTACAATACAACAATATGAGTAGGCATATTCATATATGCTAACATTAGAAACGATAACAACAGTAAAATAAAACTATTAAAATAATCTTATCATATTAATAAAACTAAATAATCATTTTTTAATATATAAGAAATATAATACGATATCAGTTTAAGCTGAGGCAATTATTACAGTGGTTTGGTTCTTAACGTGAAGGTTACGGGTTGAAGCCCTACTATTGGCATAACTAAACTCCTGTCCTTCTAGGTACAGAAATGTATAGTTAGCAGTTCTTACTACACATGTATTATAATGGTGACATGAAGAAAAAAAAGAAAAGAATAACTGAATAAAAAGAATAAACGGTATTTCCAGTTTTCCCCAACACCTAACTTCAGAATTGTGCAAGTTAACATCTCTGACACTCAATTAATAATGCAATGCAGATGTTTATTGTGTTTAAGTAATTGTTTTTATCTTTATTTAACTCAAGGAATTATATTTGCCAATGGGGAATCATGGAAAGAGATGAGACGTTTTGCCCTGACCAACCTGAGAGACTTTGGGATGGGCAAGAAGACAGCAGAGGAGAACATCATAGAAGAAAGTCAAAACCTCATAGAGGTTTTTGAGACACATGAAGGTAACTTTTATATTATAGCCAGTCACCAATTTTAGAAATCAGCTCTAATATCTAGTCTTTTTTTATGTTGCAGGCCAAGCTTTCGACACCACCCAGTCTGTAAACTATGCTGTTTCAAACATCATCTGCTCCATTGTCTATGGCAGCAGATTTGAATACAATGATCCAGAATTCACTAATATGGTAGACCGTGCTAATGAGAATATCCGGATCCTGGGCTCCCCTGAAACGCAGGTGCATGTTATAGAAACGTTCACCATGGAATACAGTAACAGCAAAATTTTCAATATTAACGTTAACTTTTCTATTTAATAGCTGTACAACATCTTCCCATGGATGGGTGAATGGTTTGGGAACACAAAGAAATCTAAGCTTAATATAATTGCCAACATAAAACAGATAAAGGAATTAACCGAAGGCTTACAGCAGACTTTGAACCCCAACATGTGCAGAGGGTTCGTTGATTCTTTTCTGGTCCGCAAGCAAGCTATGGAGGTATGAACACATAATACATGACTATAGTACTGAAATAACTCTTAAAGGGCCCTATTTTAACGATCTAAGATCACATTCTAAAACGCGAGCCGCAAATTGGATTTAGGGTGTGTCCATATACATGTTTTGCTATTTTAACGGCATATTTGTGCATTCCTGCATGCATAGGTATCAATTACGTTGGGGACGCTGGGGACATGTCCCCACCACTTTTAGTTATCACAAAGTACATAACTCTAAACTCAACTAAATCCGTGCCGGAGCGGACTTTGCATAGGTTTATATTTTGTATCATATCTTATGCTAGGTATATGGCTTGCAACATAGCAGTGGCTTTACAAGAAAATGTCAGTTGCCTTGAAAATGCCTAGCCTATAATGCACTTTTAATTGGTGATGAAACGCACACCCATAGTTCATATTTCATATCATATCTTCAGAACCGTCCGTGCATGCCAGAAACTCAAGTTATTTTACTCATTATCCAGACATTCCGCTGAAGAGAACGGTATATGGCGTGTTATTTGGAATAAAAAGTGCTGTACAAGACAAGGCAAATATGCCTAGAAAATGCTTCACCTATATGCAGAAACACAACTCTTTATTTGGTATAAAAAATTATATAAATGTACATTTTAAGTTTCTCCTTGCAATCATCTTATCTGCTCATTTCAAATACAGAGGACATCTCTGCCCACAGAAACTTCACAGTGCCACACATTTTTCCAATGAAAATATGTGGCCAGATTGGGTACTGCAGCGAGTCTTAACTTTTACCGTAGCGTTGCCATGTTTTGCAATATAGGGAAGTATAGGCAAAGTAAAATAATTTGAGTAATATAAAGATAGATAGGTGAAAATAACAAACTTGTATGTGACTCACAAATATGATATAAAGTTTGGCAAATGTTTATTTTTGACTTATATTCTTTGACCTCGGGCCCGAGGATAACTGACCCGGGGTGCGTTTCCCAAAAGCATCGTTGCTAACTACGTTAGTAACTTACATGGTTTCAACTACACAAGCGAAGCAAGTGTTTCCCAAAACCATAGTCTGAACTATGGAGGAAATTACGTTGTTGACTTACGATGCATTGTTAAACGACGCAGGTGTTTCCCAAAACTATAGTTCCATCGAATGATCGTAACACTGTCATTAAATTGTTCCAACTACAGCTCCAACTACAGTTTTTGAGGTGTTGTTAGAAGCATAGTTTGTGGTGACTACGTTATAAATGGTAGAAGATGCATTCAAACAGGCTCATTAAAAAGGCATGTCCATGTAATCTTTCTGTAGGAAAACAGTAGACCTAAGTGTTTTGAACATGTAACATCGTTGTAAAAGTAGGCCTACTTTTAAGTAGTCTATTTCTCAATAGGCCTACATGAGTAGACTGTAGTTGCACATGTAGCCTATATGCCTACAGTTTACTATAATTCATAAGTCATATAAGTCATATAAATCATGATCAAAACAGATGAAAGTTTAGTTATCAAAAAGTCTAAACCCAACTAGAGCTGCGCCAGAGCGGATTTTGCATAGGTTTATATTTAGTATTATATCTTCAGAAAGGTGTATGATAGGTATAGGGCTTGTGTTATTCAACATAGCAGGGGTTTTACAAGAAAATTTAAAAGTTGCCTTGAAAATGCTTACTTTTAATATGCGATGAAACGCATAGGTCATATTCCATATATCTTCAGAACGACCAAACCTCATTTTTAGACCAACACACCCACAGGCTATTTCAACAATGTGGGCGCTGGACTGGAAAATGACAACTGCGTCAGTCTGAAACTAGCAAAGACGCATGCGTTCCCGCTTTGCGCTGCATTGAGCCAGTTGTAAGCTAGGGCCCTGTGTGTTTGTGCGTGGGGACGGGCGGGGGGCTGGGGAAATCTTAATTAATTGACTCCTTCCTGACTAATACTTTTTGTACTCACTGATATAGGCTTACTTACTGATTTACTCATGGTAAAAGTGTACTTTTTTAGAATTTTATGAAATCCGTCAGTTTACAGTTTCATATTACTTATAATTAACATAACAATGGATGTTTATATAGATTTTGTAAATATGGGCACTAAAATACTGTAAGATAATAATTACATATTGGTTTGAAATATTTAAATGAAACATTCTGATGAAAACTTTTAGAAATCTGGGAAGGTGAACTCTCACTTCCATGAAGAAAACCTTTTGATAACTGTTGCAAATCTGTTTGCTGCTGGCACTGACACAACAGGAACTACATTGAGATGGAGTCTTCTGCTTATGGCCAAGTATCCTCAAATACAGGGTAAGAATCTGCCACACATTGCTCACTTAAACACATATAACCTCCTATATTGCTTGTTAGCAGAGTATACAGTAATTACAAATTACCTTATTTACTGCCAAATTACATGGCCTTTACCTATCCTTCTAAACCCCCAAAGTCATGTTTTTTTTAATAGAGCGCCAATTTTACACCTTTTTTTTTAATCCAGAAACTGGAAAAAATAGAATTTGTCGTCGGAGTTTCACATTTCCAAGGGTCCTTGAACTAATCATGTAAAGTGTCTATTTATAAAATAGTGATGTTTAGTAAGAAAACACGTATGTCTGATCAACGTTTTCATCGAAAAATATACCATTTGTGGTATCCACATCCAATAAAAAACACAATATTCTGCGGTGAGCAAAAGTAACGTGACAAGAATTTAGCAAATCAACTGAAATGCAGAGGCTCCGAGGATCTAGCTCAGGAAATAGCTGTCTATATTGTTCACAGAGAGAGAACATAAGAAAAAATACATAAAAACAATCAATAAGTTCAACATGGCTAAAAATTATACAGCGGAGCAAGTCATAACCATGTTTGTGGAGGATGCATTTGGCACTGACAGACGTCGATTCAGTTCCAGACAGTTTCTCGAGCGGAGGAGAATTTTGAAGAGAGCAAGGATAGATTTGAGGACTTGTGAGTATATTTGATCGTGTTATTTATCATGTTATCAATATGTTGATATACTATAATTATACTATTGTAAATTGTATAATGTGCACTCCTCCATTAGTATGTTACATCCTCTCTGTAGTAGTTGTGGCTATAGGCTACTATCACCTCACTGCCGTGTTTTGATTGTTTTAATTTATGTATAACTATTGTATGTTATATTATTTCTTATATATCTGTAGTAGTTAATGTGGCAAATCTATCACTTCACTGCTGTGTTTTAATTGTTATTATGTATGTACAACTATTATATATAACAGTATAGCCTATTTATTTTTAGATCTGTAGTAGTACATGTAAATACTATCACTATGAACAACTATTATATATTATGTTATATTATTTCTTTTAGATCTGATGACAACAGAACCTTTCGCTTTAGGTGGAATGCCCTGTACTTTTCCACCATCAACCTCATCACCACAGGTGAGTTCTGTTGATGAAAGCACATCTGCATGGAAGTGCAGAAGGGGTGTGGCACTGTGCCTGATTTGAGATAGGAAGCGTTTTTCTGACTTGCATGCAGTCAAGTGAAATAGCTTTGAAACCTGTGTAAATAGTGAGAAATGCCTGGTGTGTAGAGGTTGTACAGTATGTAAATAGTTATGTATAGCATGTGGAACACACATTTTTTCCCTATATGTATAACACTTTTGGGCAGTTGTAAGCATGTTGTGAATATAGATTTCACATTTTTCATTTTTTGGAAATTAAAATATCAAATAAATTAAATTTGCGTCTTCTCTTTTTTTATTATATAGACAATTATAACTTTCTTATTTGCGTTTTCTCTTTTTTTATTATATAGACAATTATAACTTTCTTATACTACACGAAATAATTTTTTGAGTATTACATCTTTCTTGCAATGGTTGTGCTGTTTACATGGAGGTGCAGAACTTGCGGGTGGAGTGAAAAATGAGCCCACAGTGAGTACAAATGTGACAAATGTATTTTGCTTTGGCATAGCTGGGTCTTATTTCAGAAAGTAGGTTTAACAAACTCTGAAACTACCCTGAACTTTCATTTGACAAACAATGAGATGGGGAAACTCAGATTTTTTTTGGTTTCGAAAGAGCTGATCTGTTAGTTCATGACGATAAAAAGTAATCACCAATGGTAGTACGCAGCACCATGGCAACTGGCGAGTAGAAAATGTGATTCTTCAGTTAGATAGTGCTTATTGTGAGAATCAGCAGGGATGTCGCCAGGCCTATTTTAGGGGAGCTTTAGTAAACAAATACATTATTAGAAACTAGCTATAAGCACTAATGTAGGTATGATAAGACAAACAGCAATGTGTAAAATAATAATGCTTTAATGCAGAACATGTTAAATCTGTTTTCTTTTCAGCTAGGGGATTTCAGCCAAACGTGACCAAAAAAACATGTTGGCAGCTTGTATAATTTTTATCCAAGAAAATAAAACAATTATGAAAATATCTTTTGGGGCCTTCAGAAATTCCAAGGGCGTATGACCCCGACCCCCCTTGATAGAGCTTTTTTTTCCTAGTGATGTCCCTGGCGAGAAATGCCAATTTAAAAGAAACCATATAAACTTTTAGTACCTTTAACCCATGGTAGCAATCTATTTAACACACATACTGTAAGGTCTGCGCCCTGTGAACAGTTGCTGTCCGTGGTGGCGCGCGCTCCCATG
>JAODLL010004546.1:0-11063 GCA_026546735.1 Forbesichthys agassizii | reverse complement strand
TACTATTATTATATTAAAGCTGATTTTTATAAACTTGGACACAGTGTCTCCTCCTACTTCAACTCCATAAACGAACAGGCTGGAACTGGGTGAGAAGACACCACCCCATATTCCAACACCTGGTATGGTGCAAATCTAATTTAGCCTTATCACCTTGTTTAGCCGAAACGGAGTAGGCCTAAGCAAAGCCAGAATATAGAAGCAATCATGGAGGGTAATCATTTTGTGTACAATAAACAAAATAGAATGCAACTTTATAGTCTACTATGGTATAGTAGCAATGAAGGCTCCTGCTCAGAAAATTAGGGAGGGCAATTGTTTTTGTGACCCATTCAATAGCCTAGGTAAAATAAAGGTATCTAAATTATTCTAGAGAAAGCTCATTGATCAAAACAAAATAAACTTTTGCTTCAGTCAGAAGCTCTGCCCACCACACACTAAAAACACACGGCAAAGGCTAGGATATTGTTGTGTGATGCGGTCTGCACCATTTTGGCTGTGTATAGGCTACAAACATCAGATTTTATCCAGCACAAAGAACAGCCAACCAGCAACCTAACAATGAGATATAGCCTATTGTGAATTGACAGTGAAATCGCATACCGCAGCTTTAAGTCCACTAGCTATTATCACATTGCATTGTAGCATACAATGTTTTGTTACAGTTCTTTAGCAACCTCACTAGTGTCATACCACTGGTCTACCCCTAACCAATTTCTGACCCAAACCTTAACCCTTAAATAGATAATGCAGTGGGGCTCTTCAAAAATAATTAATTTTATATTCTATGTTGTGGCCAGTTAACCGGAAAGTAGTCTACCAATTAATCAAATGAATGTCTTAACAAATTATGGCTACAAAACATGATAATAAAAATAAATAAACTCATAATAGTCTGATTCATTTGTCATGTTATTTTCATGGTTATGTTAGGTGCAGCAAAAGGCTCTTGCCCAATCTCTCTTACAGTACGGCAGTAGACTACCTATAGTCTCTAAGGCCACCATGGTTAAGTTTGGCTTCTGTTTAGATATTGTTAAAAATGGTTATGGAAAAGCACAATTGCATACACACTAGACAATCCTACCAATTCATATTATTATTATGATATTACTTACTTCGCAATTCATGCAGACAAAACGGATCAGACTCAATCCATAATGTGCAGCGACGAACCATTCTGGGTAATGTTGTGTAGACAACGTACGTCATTGACAGATACCTACGAACGTTTTGACGAACGTATGACCTAAACACGTTAGTGCAAGCACTCTGGAAGCCATAGAGAATGCATTGGTGAAAAAATATGTTAACGCAGAACGTCTGAGACCCGACTCTGGATAAGCGGATGAAGATGGATGGATGGATAGAACGTCTGAGAGTGGTAAGGATGATTGTCAGCCATTTTGAAATCGCCAAAAAAGGGGCTGGAGCCTGGCTATACGTACTCCACGGAATATTGGACTCTGATTGGATTAATATATTTAGAGACAGGCCATTCAGCTAGCGTACACTGGTAAAGTTGGAAAATTCCCTCCTCTCTCTTTCTCCCTTTGGCAGTGCATCGCCCAATCGCCCTAATGAACAAACCGTCCCTGTATAGTAGGCCCTAATGGTTTTTGGTTGTGGTTCTGCAAAATTGTCTGTCGGACCATAAGGTGTTCAGGTTTTTTGAGAAACCGGTGGAAACCATAATTGCTAGCCTATGGATAATATCATTGTTAATTTAATCTGTGGATAAAGACAAGTTGTTAAGGTTCATTGTTAAATAGGCCTAATGTAATGTTTTTACTAAAAAAGATATTTTCATTAAGTAAGGCTGTATCATCATTAATATAATGTATAATTTAGTAACACAATATCAGCTCAGTCCTTATCAAGAGGCTAAGGCATAAGAATATAAATGCTTCTCATCAATATCACCTTTTACTATCAACAAGAACAAAATGATGAAGACTGAGTCTAACTCTACTCCAAGCTATGCAAGCGCATTCATTGCACTTTACATTTAGAAACACATTCAAGTGTATCAGAAGTTTTGGCTTAATAAATCAGGTGAAAAAATACTGTTAAGTCATGGTACCACCTCATTCAGCTGGAATAGCTTTTCTATTTAACAATATTAGCACCCTGTTTTCCATTGCTGGTTTGCTTTAAAAGCTAAGCATGGTTTGGACCTGGTTAGTCCTTGGTTTGAAGACCGCTGCTGCTGGAAGTGGTGTTGGAGGGCCAGTAGGGGGCACTCCTCCCTCTAGTCTTAAGGTCAAAAATTCCTGTGCTCCTTGGCAGTGAAAGGGGCTCTGCCCTTTGTAGGGTGCCATCTTTCGGATAAGACGTTAAACGGTTGTCCTAACTGGTAACTAAACATCCCATGGTACTTCATAAATCATAAATGTATGGGTATTAACCCGGTGTCATGGCCAAATTTCCAATGTAGCCCTCATGCCATCATGGCTACCTAATCATCCCCAGCTTTCATATGGTTTTATTGTCCTCTCTCCTTGTCCCCATCTACTCCCAGGCTGTTGCTGCAAATTAGAATATGTTCTCAGTCAACTTGCCTTGTAAATTTAAGGTAAAAAAATATGCCACCCTTGAATTTAAGCTTGCCAACCTTCTGCCACCCCATGTAAAATGTTCTAGAATAGCCAATGGGAGAGCATAGGTCATTCGGTCACAAACAAATCTAATATACAGTAAGTCATAATGCTACACTGCTAAAAAAAAAAAGGGAACACTAAGATAACACATCATAGATCTGAATGAATGAACTAATCAAATGAAATACTTGCGTCTTTACATAGTTGAATGTGCTAACAACAAAATCATACAAAAAATGGAAATCAAATTTACCAACCCATTGAGGTCTGGATAAGGAGTCACAATTATAAACAAAGTGGAAAATCACACTACAGGCTGATGCAACTTTGATGTAATGTCCTTAAAACAAATTAAAAATTAGGCTCAGTAGTGTGTGTGGCCTCTATGTGCCCATATGACCTCCCTACAACGCCTGGGCATGCTCCTGATGAGGTGGCGGATGGTCTCCTGAGGGATGTCCTCACAGACCTGGAGTAAAGCATCCGCCAACTCCTGGACAGTCTGTGGTGGATGGAGTGAGACATGATGTCCCAGATGTGCTCAATTGGATTCAGGTCTGGGGAACGGGCAGGCCAGTCCATAGCATCAATGCCTTCCTCTTGCAGGAACTGCTTACACATTCCAGCCACATGGGGTCTAGCATTGTCTTGCATTAGAAGGAACCCAGGGCCAACCGCATCAGCATATGGTCTCACAAGGGGTCTGAGGATCTCATCTCGGTACCTAATGGCAGTCAGGCTACCTCTGGCGAGCACATGGAGGGCTTTGCGGCCCCTCAAAGAAATGCCACCCTACACCATTACTGACCCACCACCAAATCGGTCATGCTGGAGGATGTTGCAGGCAGCAGAATGTTCTCCACAGCGTCTCCAGACCCTGTCACGTCTGTCACGTGCTCAGTGTGAACCTGTTTTCCTCTGTGAAGAACATAGGGCGCCAGTGGCGAATTTGCCAATCTTGGTGTTCTCTGGCAAATGCCAAACGTCCTGCACGGTGTTGGGCTGTAAGCACAACCCCCACCTGTGGACGTCTGGCCCTGATACCACCCTCATGGAGTCTGTTTCTGACCGTTTGAGTGAACACATGCACATTTTGGCCTGCTGGAGGTCATTTTGCATGGCTCTGGCAGTGCTCCTCCTGCTCCTCCCTGCACAAAGGCGAAGGTAGCAGTCCTGCTGCTGGGTTGTTGCCCTCCTACGGCCTCCTCCACGTCTCCTGATGTACTGGCCTGTCTTCTGGTACCGCCTCCATGCTCTGGACACAACGCTGACAGACACAGCAAACCTTCTTGCCACAGCTCGCATTGATGTGCCATCCTGGATGAGCTGCACTACCTGATCCACTTGTGTGGGTTGTAGACTCCGCCTCATGCTAGTGTAATGAGGGTTGCAGGGTGTGGGAACTGATTAGTACACCTGCGAGGACAGGTGCGGGAGGAGGAGATAAAAGGACTGCATGGGAAGAGAAGAGGAGCTAGCGCGTCTGCTACTCCTGATCGTAACGCCTGCCGTTCCTGTCTGATGCTCCTGATCGTAACGCCTGCCGTTCCTGTCTGCTGCTCCAGCTTACGTTTGCCGTTCCTGGTTGTGCCGCCTGACGCTGTGTCGACCGTACCCGCTGAAGTGACTGGACTGTACCTCCCCTTTGCCATCAGTTAAGTGGGGGATGATGATCATGTGTCTTGTTGCCCGCTGGCCCCTAAAGAATGTGGACTAATATAAAACTTTAAGTGTGTCTAAAGAATGCCGACTTAAAAAACATGTTTTATGTGTGTGTGTGTGTGTGTGTATGTGTGTGCGGATGTGTGTGTTGCCATGAATAAGGTTGTAGGTAAGAGTTTAGGGATAGTGGGGATAGGCAGGGATAGATAGGGCAAGCTTGAGGGATGTTTCAAGTATATTCTTATTGCTATGTTAATGAATAAATCTAGTATCTGTTTCATATTTTGTCTGTGTTGTACTTGTACACCCGATAGGTACTACCGTAAGAACGATCACTACATTGGTGGCAGTGGTGGGATCACTGTAGTGAAGGGGGAATAATTGTTGTACTGTATTATATGTTGCGGGCCGGTAGAAGTAGAAGTAAAGGTGGAGGTTGGGGTTTTGATGTGTTGGAAGTTGAGACAAATACAACTCTGTCTACCCACCCAGAGATTGCTAGTGAAGTCAATGGTTGGGATAACTGGGGATATCCGTATGCAGTTGCGTAGTGCTAAACCAAAGACCTTAGTGGATGCAATTAATTTGGCGTCAGAGTTAGAACAGATTAAAGCTTTGGAAAAGAATGAAACTGTAGCAGCATTACAAACATATACAGGGGAAGTGCCACCAAGTGGTGAGACTTATAGTGAGATGCAAACTGAGTTACATAGGTTACAAAGGGAAGTCTGTGAACTCAGAGCAATAACTCAGACCAGGGTTAATTCAGAAAGGTAACCTGGGGTTAATGTTGGGAGACACTCCAGGACTGGGTACTTTCAAAGTACTAGGGGTCCTCAAAAGACCCGGTCGGATTTGGGGGCTCGAGTTTGTTGGGAGTGCGTGCGGCTGTAACAGACACATCTGGCGGGATTGTCCCTATGTATCGGGAAATGCCAGCGGGTGGTCGTAGAGGGTCAGATGTCCACCCCGGTAAAAGAGAGGCCCCAGGTACAAAAAACAGTTATGGCTGGTTCTGGTCTATATTTGGAGGGAAATGTATGTGTATGTGTATGTACATGCTTGTAAACTATTGGTGGACACAGGTGCACAGGTATCAATTTTTAGTAAAACGCTGTGGTCTGTTGTAGACGTGCAAGATTACCTGGCTCCTTATGAAGGGGATGTTCGGGCAGCTAATGGGAGCATCCTCAAAGTTGCAATGGTCCACTGTATGTGAGATTAACGACCTAAATTTGGCCTGTGACTTCTTGATTGTAGATTCTCCCTCGCAACAAGTCATTCTCGGCACAGATTTCCTCACCAGGTATCAGGCTGTTGTAGGCTGTCAGTATTTTTTTACTGGGTAAGGAGCTTCCTCTGGTTTGTGTGTTGAGTGAAGCGAGCGTATGTCGTGTTACTCTAGCTGAATAGTTTATTCTTCCCCCTAGGTCAGAGGTTATTATAGAAGGCAAGTTGCAGGGGTTTAACAAGGGTGATATGGTTGGTTTATTTGAACCAATCAACACCCTGGCTGAAGGAAGTTCGTTGCTGTTTGCTCGAGTTTTGAGTTTGCCGCAAAAGTGTAAGGTCTCTCTTCGTTTAGCTAATATATCTTTTGAATCGGTGGTGTTGCATAAATATACTAATATGGGCCATTTCAGTTGCGAGGTGGAAGTTATCGAAACATGTCCGCAATCAGCCCCTTTGAAACAGGAAAAATCGCTGACTACACAGTCTCTAATGGCCTCATTGCAGCTGGAGCATAAGGGTCTTACAGTTCAGCAGCTGCTCAAGAAATGTTATCTAACAATATTTCTGTGTTTAGCACCGGCAATTTTGATTTGGGTCGGACTCCTTCCGCCTATCATAGTATAGAAACCGGTAATTATAGGCCAGTCAAAATGAACCCTCGGAAGACTCCGGTACATTTTGAACAGGAGGTTGTCACCCAGTTGGGACAAATGCAGGCTCACAAGATTATTTGCCCTTCACGGAGCCCCTGGGCTGCTCCAATGGTTATTGTTAGGAAAAAGGATGGTACTCTCAGGTTTTGTAAAGATTATAGACAGCTGAATGAGCTTACAGTAAAGGATGCCTATCCCCTCCCTATGATAGATGACAGGCTGGATGCTTTATTTGGGGCACAGTGGTTTTCTACACTCGATTTGGCCAGTGGTTATTGGCAAGTGGAAAGTGACCCCCATCATCGTGAGAAGACTTGTGTGCTTTTTTTACCAAGTGGGGCCTTTATGAATTTAATGTCCTTCCCTTTGGGCTCTGCAATGCACCAAGCCCCTTTCAGAGGCTGATGGAGTTAGTTTTGGCTGACCTTCAATGGATGACATGTCTCGTTTATTTAGATGATATTATCGTCTTTGGTAGAACATTTGAAGAGCATGTTGGTCGCCTGGGGAAAGTGTTGGGTCGGCTTAAGAATGCTAACCTTAAGGTGAAGCCAGTTAAATGTACCCTTTTTTCAAAACGGGTTGCTTATTTGGGGCATATTATATCTGCTGAGGGAGTAGCCACTGACCCCCAAAAAGTAGAAGCTGTTAGATCATGGCCTATTCCAACATCTGTAACAGTGGTCCGAAGTTTCCTTGGGTTGGCTTCATACTACCGTCGCTTTGTATCAGGATTTGGGGCTATTGCTAAACCTCTTCATAGGTTAACAGAAAAGAAGGCCCTTTTTCAGTGGGACCAGGATTGCCAGGATGCTTACATAATAGTAAAACGGGGGGCATTTGGGTGTGGCAAAACTTTTAAATAAGTTGAGATCAAGGTTCTTTTGGCCAGGGTGGAGTCAAGATGTGAAAGAATGGTGTAGAGCATGTCATGATTGTGCAGCTATCTAGCTAAGATACTGGGTCCTACACCGAGGGCTCCATTACAGAGTTGTGTGACTTCTCGCCCTTTTGAGTGGTTGGCCGTAGACATAATGGGGCCTCTCCCTACATCAGCGGAGGGTAACAAGTATATCCTGGTTATAGCTGACTATTTTACTAAATGGGCTGAAGCGTTCCCTATGGCTAATCAGGAAGCAAATACTGTGGCCTCTATTTTTGTGGAAAACTTTGTATTGAGGTTTGGGGCCCCGTGAACTGTCCATTCGGACCAGGGGAGATATTTTGAATCTAAACTTTTCAAGGATATGTGTAAGCTATTGGAGATTTCTAAGACCCCTACTAGCCCTTATTTCCCTCAATCTGACGGCCTAGTGGAGAAGCTTAACAGGACGTTGGCTACCATGCTGACAAGCTTTGTAAACGTTAATCAGTCAAATTGGGATACCTTACTTCCTTATGTTATGATAGCCTATCGGAGTAGTGAACAGGCTAGTACAAAGCACACTCCCTATAAAGCTAGTTTTCGGAGGGAAGTAGTGTTACCGGTTGATGTCTTACTGGGTAGAGGTGAGGAAACGTCGGGTGATGTGGGAGAATATGTCCAGAAGTTAAAGAAGAGGTTGGGTTCTGCTACTGAGGCCATTCAAAGACACCAACAAATAGCCTCTCGGAATCAGAAGACGTTTTACGATTTAAAGGTGTTCCATCAGTTTTACGAGCCTGGTGAAAGGGTTTGGGTAAGAGACAAACGCAGACGTAAAGGACGGTGCCCTATGCTCAGCCGGCGGTACATGTGGTTTTGCAGCGGCTGTCGGGACTGCTGTATAGACTAAGGGGAAATAATGGAAAGGTTGTTATACATTTTAACCACTTAAAGCCTTGTTACGACTGTGATTCCAGGTTGGCCCCTATACTGCCTGATAAGCAAGCTGGGGCTGATTGGAGAGAACCTACATTCCAGTCCAGACCGAGCCAGTCTCAAAGGCAGAGTCAGTGGGGTCCTTGGCTTCAGAAGCCTCCACCGATCCAGCAGACACTACACTACCACTAGAGTAAAAGCACCGCCAGCATTCAAAAGTGACAAAAACATCAGCCAGGAAACATAGGAACTGAGAAGTGGTCTGTGGTCACCACCTGCAGAACCACTCCTTTATTTGGGGGTGTCTTGCTAATTGCCTATAATTTCCACCTGTTGTCTGTTCTATTTGCACAACAGCATGTGAAATTGATTTGTCAATCAGTGTTGCTTCCTGAGTGGACAGTGTGATTTCACAGAAGTGTGATTGGCTTGGAGTTACATTGTGTTGTTTAAGTGTTCCCTTAATTTTTTTGAGCACTGTATATAAGACGTTCTGGTAAAAAACAGATAATCAATACATTTTCCCAGTTTGGCAGACCCTATATGAGCACCAGATTCCACATGACACCACCATCAATGGTATGAGAGGCAGACTCTTTCACACTTCTCACTCTCATGTAAGCAACTCTCTGTTTCAAGCCATTAATCTCTCATCTTGGTTTAACTTTTGTCCAGAAAGGTTTTGACTCACTGCAACTTGTCAACATGCGACAACATTACATGTGTGCAGCTGTATGGATGTTTGTGTGAGTTTGACCTTGCCTGCTTAAAGGTTAGTCATAATGATAGTATGTGGGCCTGTGCAGCCCATAGGGCTGTGTTTAATGTGATTAAGGGCGGTATGAATACAGTTGGTTTGACGTGGTTTGAGACATGCCATGAGCCATGGGTAGAGTTCTGCTCAGGCCAGAGAAGCTTTCTGGACCACCTGTCAGTACTCCTGTCTGGATGTCAGAGTGTGAAGGTGGGAGTAAACAATGGCATACCCTCTATCTAGAAGACAAAGAGCAATGAGCAAATATATTTGGACATAAGAAGACTTCTATGGATTTCATTTGTGTATTATTGCATTTGTCTCAGATTATTTTTATAATAAGTATATAATAATATATAATATACATTTATATGTTTTATTACATGTGTAATGCTATTTACACAGAGTATATGTATTTTTAGTTTGTTGTTAATATTGTCATGTCAATGTCATGTTCTCATTCACAGGGTCGATGAAAGCCTCCAACCTTCTTGGTTGTATATGATCTGTCCATTTTGAAAAAACCTTGTTGTCTGGTACAAATTTAATCATCATATCAGAGGAAAGAAAGCCACAACCCACAGCTTCATAGTTTCACTTTGTTACTACTGCCAATAAACTGTTTTAGTTTTACACCTACATTTAAGATAGCCATGGTTTGTGCAGCCCCTGTTAAGCCGTTAAATATTCAAAGGCTATACGTTTTATGAAAAATGTTACAATATTAACATAAATACATTTAGTTTCAAGCAACAAATTATATTTTAAATTACACATTTGAAAATCAGTTATAAGCCTTTGCAAAACTAAGAAAAAATTTGAGATATATATAAAAAAATATATAAATATTAGCAGATAGTCAGTGTAATCTTGCAGATAGGTGTAATATGGTCTTGTCTCTTTGAATGTGTCAGAAATCTAGCAACTGTGTTTTGGACAAGCTTGAGAGTCCTGATTACAGGGAGTTACAGTGTTAAAATTACACCTACATTTATGGCTCAATTTGTTACTTTAAAAGAGAGGTTTTTTTTTAGTCAAGTCATTTGTCAGGTTCGAGGGGACAAATATATATATATAAATACACACTGTGTGTATGTATATATAGTATGTATGTGTGTATGTACACACAGTGTGTGTATGTATATATAGTATGTATGTGTGTATGTATGTATATATATATATATATATATATATATATATATATACACACAGTGTATATACTGTATTTATATGTATACTATCCTAATATGTACTGTACACTGTTTATATACGCACTCAAACGCGTGCATACACACAGTACAGTATATCTAGTACATATACTTATACTTATACTATACTTATATATAGTATATATATAAGTATTTAGAAGATTACACATTTATAGATAAAAAAACATAAAATGTTACAATCATTTGTTTGTTTGTTTGAATAATAGACAGACAGACAGACAGACAGACAGATAGCAAGACAGACAGATGCTTTTCATTCCAAACCAAAGTTCCTCACATCAGAGTAGATACAATCTGCTTCTCTTTTAATTCTCACATTTCTCCTTGAGGTAAAGGTTGCTTTTGAGTACACCAGCTCTTCATTTCTCTATGAAAACAGAATAAGTTTATGAATGAAAGGATATAAAAAAATAAAAAAGACATTTTATGTTTAATACTGACACGACTTACCGCTTCACCTTGATGATCACTGACACTGGATGAAGCATCGATAATTTGGATCTGATTCACCGGAGCTGGTTTATGAATGTAAAATATCAACCACTTACATAATAAATAAGAATCCAACATTGCTGAAGATGTTCAACCAATATTGTTCAAAGTTCAATACTGAAAAAATTCTATTTTACCTGTACAATTGCAGCAATTACATTTTCTCTTCTTGCTTGTGTAAATCAGGAAGGCTAATACAATCACAGTTATTGTTAATGTACCACAAACAAATGACAAAATGGTATGTTCTGCCTTTGCTGGATCCCAGAAAAGCTCAGTGCTATTTTCTGTAATAAAAATAAAAAACAGCAGATAATCAATCAATCAATCTTGAATTGTCTGTTTGGAGTAAACAATGTAAATTAGAAATTAAATATTGGCTATATTTTAATCTTCATACCTGTTTGTTCAACGTCAATATCCAGTTGCAGCCCATTTCCAAAGAACGTCTCCCCACAACTGGCTACAGCACAGTAGTTCATCCCAGAGTCAGAATAGTTGAGGGTCTTGGTGAGACTGTAGACACAGCTTTGTGGAGGAGAAGGATCTCCAATGCTCTCTCCACAACCACTACTCCTGTTTCCATAGGTGTACAGGGCACCTGGGTGGTACTGGTCTGGTGCACCTGTGAACCAGTAC
>JAODLL010004544.1:0-11065 GCA_026546735.1 Forbesichthys agassizii | reverse complement strand
CACCCCCCCCCCCCCCCCATGTGTCCAGAGCCTGCATGCCATGGAGAGCCATGTCATGGTGAACTTCTTGCCCACCATCCTCAACCAGCTGTTCCGTGTGCTGACCAGAGCCACGCACGAGGACGTGGCGGTCAACGTGACCAGGCAAGACGCATGCTCACACACGCACGCACACACACATACACACACACACACACACACACACACTCGAGCGCCTGTAGGCTACGTGAGCATGTCATATTTATGCCCTGGTCTGTTGGCCGCCCGGACCTCGCGCATGCGATTGATGCAGCTACACCAAAGAGTCAACCAGCGTCCGGGCGATTTCTGTTGATGAGCAGCTGTTCCCACATTCACAAGCGAAAATCACAGCCATGTAGTTCTTGCTTAAGACATAGAAAATACAGAAACACATAGTCTGAAGCCAAAGCCCCCAATGGAAAAGACAATGTCATTGGATGTCATTGGATGTCTTTGGATGTCTTTCCCAACCATGGGGATTGTATTGTGGTGATTTAGCGATGGTGTTTGTGTGCTGTGGACTTGCCCCTTTGCCCTGTATTGTAGGCTGTGACATTTCAACAATGGAGATGGTCAAAGTGCTAAACGGAAGCATTTGATTAGATTTTGGTCAGATCCTAAGATAGGAGAATTGGTTCCAGTTCTGAAAAAAGTTTGCCATTATCCAATAAAAAAATATTCCTGCTTTTCAATAGTTGTGATACAATCATATTTCTCTTCAAATTTACGGTGGTAGGGTTTTTAACAAGTCATGACAGTCGGAGAAACACATCTTTTTAAGCTTTCTGCTTCATTTCGTTCCGGAACAGACCGTGTGTCGCTGGTCTTTAAACCTGTGCCAGTATCTCTATAATAAGCCATCTCACTTTAGTTCTCATTGTGATCCGTCACTCCTTCTCTCCCATTTTCCACAATTTCTCTCCCACTTCTCTCCCCATGGAACCAGGGTAATGGTCCATGTGGTGGCACAGTGTCATGAAGAAGGTCTGGAGCATTATCTGAGATCTTACGTCAAGGTGAGCTGGGTCATGTTCTCTGATTTTAAAGTTGTATAGAGGAAATACATTAGACTTAACATTAAAGATGCTGGTTTCCTGGATGTTCCATTATTGAATAGTAATTAAGTATGACGGCCTGTATTAGGGTATGTGTTCACAACCAGTACACATCGTCAAAATGGTTCTGTTAAACTGTTGAAACTGAAAAAAAAGTGTATTTAATAAGTCATTAGGTTAAGCATTTTATGCCAAGTTCAGTTGAACTACAAATCACATTGTAAATGTGAATTTGCACTTTGTTAATCGTTGTTTATCTTTGCTCACTAGTTTGTGTTTAAGCCAGAGGCCTACTGCACCACCGGTGTCAAAACGGTTCACGAGGAGTTAGCTAAAGCCATGACCGCAATACTGAAGCCATCCACCGACTTCCTCACCAGCAACAAGTTGTTAAAGGTGCTTGAGCAGATAGTTGTTTTTGGAAAGTTTAAGTCTCTCTCTTCTTTAACGGTGGGCAGGATAGTCTGGTGGTCTGGGTGTTTGATTCCCACATGAAAGGTAATGGGTCCTAACCCTGGAGGTGGTCTACCTGTAAGCTTCTTTAAGAAAGCCTTACCCATAAGTTGCCCTAATGCAACTGATGAGTGTACCTTAAGAGCCAAACAAATAAGCATTTTCATTTTTAAATACAGAAGGGTATCCTTTTTGGTGATTACATGCAACGCACAGTATTTGAGTAACAAGTTTGTGTTGCAGCACTCCTGGTATTTCTTCGAAGCTCTGGTGAAATCGATGTCTCAACATCTGATAGAGACGGGAAAGGTCAAGGTATGTTCATTTTGATTTAAAGGTACCCTATGCGATATTTTCAACATCATACACAATATAGCAGCGAACAACTTATATTCTATGTAAAGATATAGTGGATTAATAGCGTCCTGAGCAGAGAATGCCATCACACTCCCTCTGTGTGTGTGTGTGTTCTTTGTTTACATAGCTGGGCCTCACTTGCATGTTAGTGTGTGTGTGTGGGTGTGTAACACAAGAATAATTTATTTTGATCTGAGAGGCCAGTGCGCTTAGTGTGACATCTAGTGTCAGAAAGTCATATATCATCACTTTAAGGATCTTGGTCCTTTTCTCAGGTAATGTAATGCACGGCTTCGTTCTCTCTCGCAGCTCTCCAGAAGCCAGCGCTTTGCCATGTCCTTCTACCACGCGGTGGAGACCCTGACCAACATGCTGATGCCCCACGTCACCCAGAAATACAAAGACAACTTGGACGCCGCTCGCAACGCAAACCACAGCCTGGCGGTGTTCGTCAAGGTCGGCTCCCCATGACTGCAATGCCGTCACAGTATCAGAACACTGACAAAGATAGAGCAATGTAATGCATCCCTATGGGAGCTAAAATGGAGCAGTTCTGGTCTCTCAAGTGGGCCTGTCCCTGTATGTCACCAACAACATTTTGAGGATGCTGACGTGTGGAACAAAATCTACCGTGCATGGCCTGAAACAGATTACATTTGTTATTGACTTTGCAGAAATACCGTTGTGGCCTCAGAATGATTGTATAGGTACTTGGGAATTCATGTAATATACACATTAACTCACCAGAGAGAAACATTTGGCAATGATTTGGTGAAATCGGTGGACTTACCCGTTGACTTGCACGGAACACTGGGTCGTTCTGGTCTGCATGAAGGTGAAAAGTCCCCTTCCTTTCTAAAAGTAGTCTAAGTTGGCGCCTCTCACTTCCCTCGGTCCTGTCTGGCAGTATCGTCCTTTCATGTTTAGATGAAGGGAAGAGAAGATCCACAGGGATTTTGGCAAACGCCATTTTTGAATCCTGTAGCCTTTGGGACAGTTTGCGGAAACCTGGCGTTGTTTACACAAGTATCAAACTCAAAGCAGGATTCTGCTTGAGTGCATTTGAAAGCAGATTCAGTGCTAAGAAACCTCAAAATTCATGAGCTGGTTCTTACACAGTCACATGGGACTTAATGTAGTTTTTCTGGTTGTGTTTGTGCAGCGTTGTTTCACCTTCATGGACCGGGGGTTTGTCTTCAAACAGATAAACAACTACATGAACTGCTTCTTGCCCGGAGACCCCAAGGTTAGCAGGACTAACTTAACGTCATTCTTTACATTCAGTTAAAGGATCAATAAAGGGTTGTCTGACATACTCAACAATTTGAATCTCCATCACATACATGGTGTAGTGACCATTTATCAAATACATGGTTTGAAACATATTTCACATCATGTATTGTTATATAATGTATTTGTATGTACAGTATATCATACAGTATCTTACACTAGGGCCTGTACTAATTTGTATGTCCAATCAAAATGGTCGTACAATTCTTGCATGTAGTGGGTTGTGTAGCTTTTTCTGTTAGGATTAAATGTGTTAAAATCAAGCCATTGCAATGCGCCTTTAAATTCAAAATGGAGGTTGTGGAAAATGCAACTCAATTTATCTCTTTTACACCGAACAGACGCTATACGAGTTCAAGTTTGAGTTCCTGCGGGTCGTTTGCAATCATGAACACTATGTCCCTCTCAATCTTCCCATGCCATTTGGAAAAGGCAGAAACCACAGATACCAGGGTAAACTATGCCACTGTTGGGTTGTTTTATAAATAAATACATTCATTGATTTTATCTATTAATTCTTTATTTATATTATTTTTCAGTCAATGTGTAAAAATCTGTTGTAAATAAGCAATGAAATAGAAAAAGATAAATAAGTACTTTAATGAAAATACATTTTCTCGACAAGACAACTCACTTTGGTAGTCTAGTAGTCTATACTATACTGTATATTAAAGAGTCATTACTGCACCGATAATTGACTAATCCAATGGTAATATTGATTGGCTACAGACTTGCAGCTGGACTACTCTCTGACCGACGACTTCTGTCACAACCACTTCCTGGTTGGCCTGCTGCTGCGAGAAGTGGGCGGGGCTCTGCAGGAGTGCCGGGAGGTCCGTCAGATCGCCGTGCAGGTCCTCAAGGGCCTTATGATCAAGCACGCGTTCGACGACCGCTACGCCGCTAAGGTGAGCGCTCCAGTTGACCCGGGGACACCACCGGTGACCCTTAACCCTGGCCTTGACTCTTTATGCTCTTTAAAGAAAGAGGATGTCTATTTCAGCTGATCGTTGCCTTCTCTGGCAGCTGCCGTTGCCACTCCGACTTTACCATATCATCTGTGACCTGTCTTCTTACTTTTACACGGAACGGCGGACGTCTACTCGACTCTTTACTAAGTGTTGGGGCCAGAAGAAAACGTTGAAATGTGCGATCGCAAGCCTTTCATTGTCGTTCTCCTGCGGCTTGTAATTGTGCCATTCCAGAGCCAGCAGGCGAGACTCGCAACCCTCTACCTCCCACTGTTTGGTCTGCTCCAGGAGAATGTGAACAGACTGGATGTGAAGGAGTTGGCGCCTCTCATCAGCAGCCACAATGTAAGCCTGACACCTGGTGGCTTAGTGATGAATAGCAGCGTCCCTCAATTAACTTGTATTGTTAAACAGCAAACCCCATCTCTCTCTATCTCTCTATCTATCTATCTATCTATCTATCTATCTATCTATCTATCTATCTATCTCTCTGTCTCTCTGACTAATTGTGACATACTGTCACATTGTCACATATCTAACATTCAGCTGTAAAATAATTATCTTATCTGCTACTAGAATGCCAGGGAGGACTCTCTTGTAGCTAACTCCATCGTGACCCCTCAGAAAGCTGGAGGTTGCCTGGACAACCCTCTCCACAAGGATGTTTTTGGCGCAATTTCCGGAACAGGTAAAATGTCGTTAAACAATTCTGTGAAAGAAAATCTGTAGAACTACTAGGTTGGGTGGGGGGGGGGGTGGGGGGTGGTCACGAAGGTCCCTCTCATGTGCCCTGTCTCTTCCCCACAGCCTCCCCCCACACGTCCACCCCCAACATCAGCTCGGTCCACCACGCCGACTCCAGGAACTCTCTGGTCTCCACTGACTCTGGGAGCAGCCTTCTGGACAAGAGCAGCGAGAAGACCAACTCCCTGGAGAAGGTATAGGAGGCCGTAGGGGGACAGCCCGGGTGTTCTGGGAAAGCCCTCTACTCACTTTATAAACGCAACAATGAAATATAGTTTATATTTGAACTCGAAAAACACGCAATGCCACAGGGTGCTCCCTCAGAAGCTCTGCCCCACAAATTGGACACATTGCAAAGGCCAGGGTAGTGTTGTGTGGTGCGGTCTGCACCACTTTGTTCGTTCTCCCATTTACCTGGCTGCGTAGCAACACCAGATTGTTTTTTTTTTAAGCGCGCTCACAAAACAGGCAGCTAGCGGACCGTCAGGAGATAATCGCTGACTTGACTAAAAGTGTATCCGCTTACAATCACTGACTCCACCTTTACCCCGTACGGGAGCCGTCAAATGCTCCAAAGAGCCATCTCAGTGTTTGCTCTCTGATCTGGGGGTCGGTAGGATCTAGGATATCGTTCGCAATAAAGGGAACATCAGTTTACAACAGACAGCTGTCCGACAGCTTTTTGAAACACAAAGTTCAACCAAAAGCTTGCCAGTGTCTCCAAAGGTTGTACAGTCTGTTGTAAATACGAATGCTATCATGCAAAATGAAAAATGTAATAACTAGCAATCAAGGAGTGCGTAAGTGGCTTGAAGATGACTGTATTGAAGAAATTACCAAGGGTATAGAATATAGAAAAAATATCTAATAGCGAAGTGCTCTTGAGATCTTATATAAGGCATTTTGAGCAAATTCATCTTTCAAAAAAGGAAAATAGCTAGACATTCTTACTGGAGATTGTTTACCATTAAAATCCTTTTATGAATAGTCTTTCAAGATCACCTCCAATAAAGGAAGCTTAATAAAAACACATTTTAGTGTAACAGTAGCATAATACTACATGTAAGCTTAAAGGTACACTTTGTAATACTGTATTAATCAACTCAATCTGACCTAAACTGACCTGGTAGTTGAATGACTATGGAGATAATCTTCTATTTGTTCAATTGCCTGTTTACGCTGTGTGTCTCGGTGTGTGTGTGTGTGTGTGTGAATCGTACCTAGCACACAAACAACGCCGCCATTTTCCCCCCTCGCCATGATCCTCACATATGCTTAACCCCACCCTCTGCCTCCACCCCCCCCCATACGCCGTCTCGTGCCCCCAGCCAAGGGAGAGGTTTGCTCGGAGGCACTCGGTCAACGTCCCCCCTCTCCCCGTGGTGCCTGAGGAGGGGGGCGGGGCCAAGGCCAAACGCTTCACCATGGACTTCTCCCTGCTCTCCGCCATTCCCCCGGACGGTGGCCACGCCCCTCCGCCCCTGCGGCAGCCCAGGGTGGATGGGAGCACTGAGGAGAACGTCCCCATACAAGTATTCTGCTTGACCCCACCCCTCCTGCCCTTTCTGCTCACCGAGAAGTTCCTCCTGCTATCCCACGAGTGTTATACAGACTTCAGCAAACTGCCTGTTAAAAGTGGTGCTATGTGACATTCTGCCACTAGATGTCGCAATACAGCGCCAGTATCTCATCCCACACGCTAACGTGCACTAACATGCTCTTAACATGCACAACATGCTCTAACGTCCACTTTATGTAAACCAAGTACAGAGAAGCTTGGATTACAACACACACAGCAACTCTGCTCAGGACACCGTTACTCCGCTAAATCTTCACATATATATTTTATGAGGATGCGATATGATTAAGTCTCTTGGCTGTTGCAACAGCATGAGTCAACATACTGTACACATACTCCTCAGGAAATGTTATATATACTATATAAATAATAATTGACCATTGGTGTATACACTGATTAATAATGCTGTAGCAAGAATACATGTTCTTGAGTGAAAACCTCGTGGAAAAGGTTTAAATCCGACACAAAAACACGACATGCAGGCAGTTCTGATGCTCACGTTTAATCCTATTAACACGGTTTACAGTGAGATTATTATTGTTTCCCGGAGAACAGTGTGGTTTGCAGATAGTCTGTTTAATACTTCCACCACCCAATTCCATTCATCTGTCCTCTCTAGTGTTCCACCTTAGAGAGAGCTGTGTGGTGCTGTGGTCTCTGGTTTGCCCTACTGATACTGATATGAGGCTCATTTCCATTCGTGACATTCCTCCGAATGTCTTTCTCTCAACGAACCGTTGACGTCGCAGTCGCTAAGGCGGAGAGCCTCTGTGATGGAAATCCTTCTGTCTCTGATGTTTTAGTTTGTTTCTTTGGCATAAATGGCATAGGATCATTGTGGGGATGACATGCATCCTCTTATTAGCTCATTGCATTAGAATTGATCTCCCAAAAACCCCAGTAAAACAAACAAACAAACTAACACACCTACAGCTTAAGTTGTTGAGTGGGTGTGGGAAAGAAATGCAGTTACATCTCACAACCAGAGTGGCCGCCAATTCGCCAAGGGATCCTATGCAGTTTGGGTTTTTATTATTATTTTTCGATGTCGCAAACTGCAGACGTTTTTGTTTGTTTGAAGTTTTCCTCTGTCTCATTTTCTCGGGTCCTCCAGAACCAGTGTGCGTCAGCGCTGGGCAGCGCACTGCTACGCTGCGACAAGCTGGACCACGATGAGGTGAAGAACCTGCTCATTTGCTTCTTGCACATCCTGAAGAGCATGTCGGAGGGTAAGGCCAGAGATCAGGTCAAGGTCAAGGTCAGACTACTGCACAGAGCTAGAGCAAACTATTTCATTTCTAGTGCGTATTTCAATGCGTTTATACGGTTGCCTTACGTCACAAACTGCATTTTGCTGAGGAGGCTGACATATACGCAGTACCCAGACAGCTAAATATACCACGCACGACCCGAAGCAAAGTACATTTACACTGAAACACTTTGCTGCAGAAATACCGTTGTGGCCTCAGATTGGTTGAAGGTAATTTCCAAATACCCATGATAGCCCCCCATAGAGAGATAATGGCCATTGAACATGAAACACTGGGTCTGCATAAAGGGTGAAAAGCCCCCCCCTTCCCTCCTTCAGAAAGTTGAATGGTTCATGGTTCTGGTTCCATTCTAACTGGCCGGCCTCACCCTACCGTGCTGGAGTGAGTCTGCTCCTGGCCCTGAAAGCTAACTAGCAATATTTGTCATACCCGGCTTCACCAGCAGCCGGCAGCAACAGATACCTGCCCTCATTATAGCAATGTAACTCACCTGGTGTAATTTAGAAACCCCATCTTATTCCCCTGATGTCTTGAATACAGAACAGACCTGCTAAAGACCAGATCCCTGTTTCATGTAATATTGTTTGTGTTAGAGTGAAGACCAGTGAGTTTGCTGTCAGCAGTTAAGTTTTGTATTAAACTATTATTTTTGAACTCGTTGAGCAAGTGTGTTCTTACATCGCTGTGACAATATTGTGGCAAACTGTACCCTACTACAAATGTCAGGCAATAGCGGCGTGTGCATGTAAACTACTATGTGTTTGCAAATGCGCTAGTTCTATTTCCGGCAATGTTGACATTCTAAATATTGATTTATTCCAAACAGTTGTGTTTGTGTGCACATAAAGACTCATTTCATTCAGTGACATGTTTATGCAGTATAATATGCAGTATGCAATATAGTGAAAATGATCAGATATGTATCTATGTATGAACACATAAGGATTGTATAGGCGGTTAAGATCCTTAGGTTGAAAGGTATATTTTTGTGTGATCTTCATGCAATTCATTTGTATCCTCCAGAGGCGCTGTTTACGTACTGGAACAAGGCAGCTCCCTCTGAACTAACAGACTTCTTCACCCTAATAGAGTGAGTCTCACATGCTGCGGGCATTTTACAAGCACATTGCTTTGTGATTACATGTCTGAGACCTAGGCAATATGAAAAATGAAAACCATTATGGAGTGCATGTAGCTGTTACAGCTACATGCATGCATGTTTAGCTACAGAATGAACACTGAATAGCAAGACACACAGTTTGCTTGATTATTGACGTTTTGTGACAGCAATCTGCGTCGTTGTGCCGAAACCCACCTGCACCCAAACGCAGTGTAGAATTAGATTTACTCTATTTATTCACTTGGGTATTGTTAAAGGGGGACTCCTTCATTTGAGTCAGAAATTCTGTTACCGCTCTCTACCCCTCCACTCTACAGCCACGTGCACAGTTGTGCTTCAAATATATAGAGCGAGCAGGGCTGCTTTGACACAATGTCCAGGTGGGTGATGTTGATAATCCCACTTACTGTCTGTGCCTGCAGGGTCTGCCTGCATCACTTCAGGTACATGGGGAAGCGTTTCATCGCCAGGTAACGTTCACTATGCTCCATCGGCTCCATAGTAGATGTTATGTTAGAGAGGGATTCATTCTTGAACTGTATTGGTGCTGGCAATCTACACTCTGATGGACGCACACGCACGCACGCAATATATAGTTCTGTGACAGACACACACACACCATATATAGTTATATGAGACACAGACACACACACACCATGTATTTAACTGACAAGTGCGCGCACACACACACACATATAGTTCTTTGACACACACACATAGACACACACCATATATAGTTCTATGACACACACACACACCATGTATTTCATTGACAAGTGCACACACACACACACACATAGACACACACCATATATAGTTCTATGACACACACACACAATGTATTTCATTGACAAGTGCACACACACACACACACAGATGGCCAGACACACCATATATAGTTCTATGACACACACACACACACACACCATGTATTTCATTGACAAGTGCACACACACAACAGATGGCCACACACACCATATATAGTTGTATGACACACACACACACACACACACACACACACACATGTGTATCCACTGACCTACCGCTCTGTTAACCTCCTTGCTGTGGGCTTGTTCTCTTGGCTGTAACGCTGCTGGCAAGTCCATGCTAACCGGTTTAAGGAGCGTGGGGGCCACAGGCCTGTCTCCTGCATGGGTAAGACCCCCGCTCCCCCTCCTCATCTAAGTGCATTATCCTTTGCTACAGTAATGCTGCCGCCCATACGCTTTTCTGTCTGAGCCGAACTGTCTCCGTCTATATACAGAGTAACATCAATATTTATAACAACATTTACACAAATATATTTTAATTTCGACCTTTTTATTTTATTTTTATGTATTAAAAGAAAATCAGACAAGATCCACGTCATCCACAGGTTAAACCTGGAGCAAATTTGAGCCAATCAGATAAGGAAATTGACCGATCCCAAGGTCCGCCCCTTTCACCTGTCCAACCGAGTTACTGTAACTAGGCTGCACAAAACGGCATAGTAGGCAATAGCAGGAAAACAAACGTTTCTGTCGGATTCAAACAATGCTCAACTGTTATTGGAGGACAGGCGAAAAGGGGCAGGGCTTGGGATCGGTCAATTGTAATGACCTGATATTGCATTGCGATAAATTGATATTACGTGCTCACTAAGCCCCAGTTTCCAACGAACGCGTGTCTGTCTGTTCGTTGGGATGCTTCTGAAAGCGACCAACTGCCAGATAAAAAAATCTGATAAATCTCATAATTAAAATGTTGTTTGTTGTTATGGAAACTCTGCAAAAACTCCAAAAGACGCTCGACTTCTGACGTTACCGGTGGGTTAGGATGCAGTGCAAATGACGGAGCAAACACGCAACGGAACAGAGACTCGTCCGGTGGAAATCAGGCATTAGTGGTTTTTTCTTTACCACAAATTCTGTGACAATAACGTTTAGTTTCTCCTCGACCAATAGGAGCCAGGAGGGGGTGGGGCCTGTGGCCCCCGACAGGAAGTCTCTGACTCTCCCCGTGTCTCGTAACAGAGCTGGGCTTCTTCATGCCCGCCTGCAGCAGTTGGGGAATCCGGAAAGTGCCCACACCTTTAACAACAGTAAGCCTGTTACGCTTACCAGAAATTATAGAGGAGGATTACGAATGGAACTCTATGGGAGAAGCACCAGAGACATTATATAGAGGAGACAGACCACTTAGAGAGTCCTCAATAGAACTCTATG